>OU342743.1:146502174-146774227 GCA_910589775.1 Avena eriantha
CAAGAAAGGATCCATTCTTTGCAACGAAAACTTTGCCTTCGGATATATGATAGAAGGTATACCCAATTGTTTCTTTAGGGTATCCTATGAAGACGCATTTCTCCGCTTTGGGTTCTAGCTTATCAGGTTGTAACTTCTTTACGTATGCTTCGCAACCCCAAACTTTAAGGAACGACAACTTAGGTTTCTTACCAAACCACAATTCGTACGGTGTCGTTTCAACGGATTTAGATGGTGCCCTATTTAAAGTGAATGCGGCTGTCTCTAATGCATAGCCCCAAAATGATAATGGTAAATCTGTAAGAGACATCATAGACCGAACCATATCTAAGAGAGTTCGATTACGACGTTCGGACACACCATTACGCTGTGGTGTTCCCGGCGGTGTCAACTGCGAAAGTATTCCACATTTCTTCAAATGCATGCCAAACTCATAACTCAGATATTCACCTCCGCGATCAGAACGCAGAAACTTAATCTTCTTGTTACGATGATTTTCCACTTCACTTTGAAATTCCTTAAACTTCTCGAAAGTTTCGGACTTATGTTTCATAAAGTAGACATACCCATATCTACTCAAGTCATCCGTGAAAGTGAGAACATAACGATATCCACCACGCGATGCTACACTCATTGGACCGCACACATCGGTATGTATTATTTCCAACAAGTCTGTAGCTCGCTCCATTGTATCAGAGAATGGAGTCTTAGTCATTTTTCCCATTAGACATGCTTCGCATCTTTCAAGTGATTCAAGAAGTCCATCTAAATGGAGTTTCTTCATACGCTTCACTCCAATGTGACCAAGACGACAGTGCCACATGTATGTAGAATTATCATTCAATTTTATTCGTTTAGCATCTATGTTGTGAACATGTGTATCACTACTATCGAGATTCAGTAAGAATAAACCATTCATCTCAGGTGCATTACCATAAAAGATATTACTCATATAAATCGAACAACCCTTTATTCTCAGACTTAAAAGAGTAACCGTCTCGCAATAAACAGGATCCAGATATAATGTTCATGCTTAACGCAGGCACCAAATAACAATTATTTAAATTTAAAACTAATCCCGAAGGTAGATGTAGAGGGAGCGTGCCGACGGCGATCACATCAACCTTGGAGCCATTTCCAACGCGCATCGTCACCTCGTCTCTTGCCAGTCTTCGTTTATTCCGCAGCTCCTGTTTCGAGTTACAAATATGAGCAACCGAACCAGTATCAAATACACAGGCACTACTACGATTACTAGTAAGATACACATCTATAACACATATATCAAGTATACCTTTCTTCTTGATGTTGCCGTTCTTCAGATCTGCCAGGTACTTGGGGCAGTTACGCTTCCAGTGACCAGCACCCTTGCAGTAGAAGCACTCAGTTTCAGGATTAGGACCAGCCTTGGGCTTCTTAGCAGGTGTGGCAGCTTTCTTGCCGTCCTTCTTGAAGTTGCCCTTGTTCTTAGGCTTGCCCCGTTTCTTGAAATTGGTAGTATTATTGACCATCAACACTTGTTGCTCCTTCTTGATCTCCACTTCAGCAGTTTTCAGCATGGACGATAGTTCATGCAACGTCTTGTTCATGCAGTGCATGTTGTAGTTCATCACAAAGTTCTTGTAACTTGGTGGCAGTGATTGAAGGAGACGGTGAATCCCCAATTCATTAGGAATCGATATTCCCAACTCTTGGAGCTTCTTTGCGTACCCAGACATGGTGAGCACGTGCTCGCTAACGGAGCTTCCTTCTTCCATCTTACAGTTAAAGAACTTTTCAGAGGCCTCATAACTCTCCATGGTCGCGCGAGTCTCAAAAATTAGCCTGAGCTCCTTAATGATCTCGAACGGGTCGTGGTGCTCAAAACGCTGTTGGAGCTCCGCTTCTAAACCGTACATGATGGCACACTGAACTGTGGAGTAATGATTCTTCCGAGTGGCGAAAACATTCTTTTCGTCATCGGTGGCATTATCTGCAGGTGGGTCACCTAGCGGTGCATCGAGCACATAGGTCAACTGACCAGCCCTGAGGACGATCTTCAGTCCACGGAACCAGTCCGTGAAATTGCTTCCATTGTTCTTAAGCTTTTGTTTCTCTAGGAACGCATTGAAATTGATGGAGGGGGTCGCCATAATCTACAACAATTTGAAAGTAGTTTAGACTAAGTTTATGACAAATTGAGTTCAAATTTAATTATTAAACTAACTAGGTTAACTCCCACTCAAAACAACATCCCTCACATTGTCTTAGTGATTACACGAACCAAGTCCACTACACCAAGTCCGATCTTCACGAGAGAAGATGTAGTTTCATCGGCGAACAATCTTCATGTTCATCATATCAATTATATGACTCATGCTCTACCTTTCGGTATTCCGTGTTCCGAGACCATGTCTGTACATGCTAGGCTCGTCAAGACAACCTTAGTTTCCGCATGTGCAAATCTGGCTTGTACCCGTTGTATGCACACGTAGAATTTATCACATCCGATCATCACGAGATGCTTCGAAACGACGAGTCTTAGCAATGGTGCCAACTAAGGGTGAACACTTTATTACTTGATATTTAGTGAGAGGGATCATCTTATAATGCTACCGTCGCGATCTAAGCAATACAAGATGCATAAAGGATTAACATCACAGGCAATTCATAATTAGTGTGATATGATATGGCCTTTTCTTCTTGCGCCTTTGATCTCCATCTCCAACGCACGAACATGATCTCCATCATCACCAGCATTGCGTCAAGGTCAGTGGCGCCGCTTCATGGTTGTCCATCATCACCAGCAACTATTACAACTACTTGGAATAAAGCTATTACAAGATGAATAGACACGCAAGTCTTAACAGAATTAAAGACAACCATTAGGCTCCTGCCGGTTGCCATATTACAACAAGGATCATTGCATACATCAAATACAATCACAATCACATGTTGGCCATATCACATCACAAAACCCCTGCAAAAAACAAGTTAGACGCCTCTAATTTTCTTTGCATGTTTTACGTGGTTTGGGGCTTTCGCATAAGACCGATCTTACCTACGAACAAGGACCACAACGTTGATACAAGTGTTGTCAAGATGCTCATTGTAAATTGAATCTTAACTATGGTGGGAGAGACAGACACCCGCAAAGCCACTTGTGCAAGGCAAGTTGCACGTCAAGCGTGGAGCAAGTCTCATGTGCGATGGCATGTAATGTTAGCCCGAGCCGCTTCATCCCACCATGCCCAAGATGCAAAGTACACGCTAAGACACCGACAACAAAAACATCAACGCCCACAAAACCATTGTGTTCTACTCGTGCAACAGATCTACGCATAGATACGGCTCTGATACCACTGATGGGTTCGTAGCATGGAAACCAAAAAATTTCTACCGCAAGAACGAACAAAACCTAGATCTAATCTAGATAAAAGACAAGATCTAATCTATTAGACATGAGCAACGAGATAGATGGAAACTAACCCTTGTAGATCCGAAAGCGTTAACGAGATTAGATCTCGTGGTTGATGTAGTCGATCACTTGCCGATCTCAAGATCGTGTGGACGATCCTTCCGGCGTCGCGTTCCAGCAGCGCTTCCGCCCTTGGTCAAGTAGACGATCCTTCTGGCGCCACGTTTCGGCAGCGCTTCCGCAGTTGGTCACACGTGCGGAGTCGAAGCAGACCTTCCTCTCCCCGTTCCAGCGAGCAGCGGAGGTAGTAGATCTTCTCCACGGAAACCCAGCAGCACGACGACGTGGTGGTGGTGGTGGAGTAGAGAATTCTGCAGGGCTTCGCCTATGCCTGTGCAGAAGATGGTGGAGGAGAGAGGCGGCAGAGATTGGACGTTATGAGAGCAGGGTAGGAGGGGGCGCCCCTGCCCCTCTTTTTAAAGAGGGGAGGCGCCTAGGGAGGGGGAGTCCTTGTAGGACTCCCCTCCCTCTCTATGGCTGGCGGATTGGAGGTGGGGGGAGGAGTCCTCCTCCCCCACGAATCCGTATCTTGACCCACTAGAACTCCTTGATCCCTATCTTGATTTTCAAGCAAACTCCAAGATATCTTCTAGAACCTTCCGGAACATTCCGAAACCTTCTAGAATCCTCATACAAACACTCCGGAACATTTCCTATCTCATAAAATGATCTCCTATATATGAATCTTATTCTCCGGACCATTCCGGATCTCCTCGTGATGTCCCGAATCCAGTCCGAGACTCCGAACAACATTCGGTCTCCAACGCATATTCCATATCTACTTAAAACAACTTCAAACCTTAAGTGTGTCACCCTACGGTTCGTGAATATGTAGACATGATAGAGACACATCTCCTATCAATAACCATCAGCGGGACCTGGAGATCCATAATGGCTCCCACATACTCAACGATGACTTCGCGATCGACTAAACCACTTACATACGAAACTAATTCCCTTTGTCTCGCGATACTATACTTATCCGAGGTTTGATTGTCGGTATCTCCATACCTAGTTCTACCTCGTTACTGATAAGTACTCTTTACTCGTTCCGTGATATGTCATCCCTTGTGACCTAGTCACATGCTTGCAAGCTAACTAGATGACATTCCACCGAGAGGGCCTAGAGCATATCTATCCGTCATATGGATGGACAAATCCCAATCTCGGTTCATGCGCTTCAACACATACTTTCAGAATACCCAATGAAACTTTTATAACCACCAAGTTACGAAGCGGTGTTTGATGTCATCAAAGTATCCATCCGGTGATGGTGATTAACATAACCTCATGGTCGAAGGAATAGGTTACTATGTGTTTGAAAGCTTACAGCAATACGAACTAATGACTTGATCTTATGCTACGTTTACTATGGGTTTGTGTCCATCACATCATTCTCCTAATGATATGACCTTGTTACTAATCACATCCTAATGTCTATGCTCAGGAAACCATGATCATCAATTAATCAACAAGCTAGTTCAACAAGAGGCTTACTAGGGACTTTTATATGTTTACAAAACACACATGTATTAGTGTTTCCAAATAATACAATTATAGCATGGGATGTAAACATTCATCATAAACACAAAGATATAATAATAATCACTTTTATTATTGCCTCTTGGGCATATCTCCAACAGTCATTGCATGTGTGTTCTTCTCATGAACAACAACTAGAGTCATTGCATGTCTATTCTTGTCACAAACCAAACATCGATCCACCTAGTGTGACTGCATGTCTGTTCTTTTCACAAACCACATAAGGATCCAGCAGTGTCATTGCATGTCTGTTCTTTTCATGAACCACATAAGGATCCACCTAGTGTCATTTCATGTTTGTTCCTCTAAACAAACCACATAAGGATCCACAAGTGTCATTGCATGTGTGTTATTTTCATGAACCACACATGGATCCACCAGTGTCATTGCATGTGTGTTCTTTTCATGAACCACAGCTAGAGTCATTGCATATGTGTTCTTCTAAACAAACCACACATGGATCCACCTAGTGTGATTGCATGTCTGTTATTTTCAGAAACCACAAATGGATCCACCAGTGTCATTGCATGTGTGTTCTTCTCATGAACCGCAGCTAGAGTCATTGCATGTTTGTTCTTTCCACAAACTACACATGGATCCACCTAGTGTGATTGCATGTCTGTTCATTTCAGAAACCTCACATGGATCCACCAGTGTCATTGCATGTGTGTTCTTCTCATGAACCACAGCTAGTGTCACTGCATGTCTGTGCTTCTCACAAACCACATAAGGATCCACCAGTGTCATTGCATGTCTGTTCTTCTCACAAACCACATAAGGATCCACCAGTGTCATTGCATGTATGTTCTTCTCACAAACCACACAAGGATCCACCAGTGTCATTGCATGTGTGTTCTTCTCATGAACCACATAAGGATCCACCAGTGTCATTGCATGTCTGTTCTTCTCACAAACCACACATGGATCCAACAGTGTCATTGCATGTCTTTTCTTTTCATGAACCACACCCAGTGTCAACAACTAGAGTCATTGCATGTGTGTTCTTCTAAACAAACCACACATTGATCCACCTAGTGTGAGTGCATGTCTGTACTTTTCAGAAACCACACATGGATCCACCAGTGTCATTGCATGTGTGTTCTTCTCATGAACCACAGCTAGTCATTGCATGTCTGTTCTTCTCACAAACCACCAATCGATCCACCAGTGTCATAGCATGTGTGTTCTTTTCACAAACCACACATTGATCCACCAGTGTCATTGCATGTCTGTTCTTCTCATGAACTAGAGCCAGTGTCATCGCATGTCTATTCTTCTCACAAACCACACATGGATCCACCAGTGTCATTGCATGTATGTTCATTTCATGAACCACACCTAGTGTCATTGCATGTCTGTTCCTCTAAACAAACCACACATGGATCCACCTAGAGTCATCGCATGTCTGTTCTTCTCACAAACCACACATGGATCCACCTAGTGTGATTTCATGTCTGTTCTTTTCATGAACCATAGCTAGAGTCATTGCATGTGTGTTCTTCTAAACAAACCACTACATGGATCCACCTAGTGTGATTGCATGTCTGTTCTTTTCACAAACCACACATGGATCCACCAGTGTCATTGCATGTGTGTTCTTCTCATGAACCACAACTAGAGTCATTGCATGTCTGTTCTTCTCACAAACCAAACAACGATCCACCTAGTGTGACTGCATGTCTGTTCTTTTCACAAACCACATAAGGATCCACCAGTGTCATTGCATGTCTGTTCTTTTCATGAACCACATAAGGATCCACTAGTGCCTTTGCATGTGTGTTCTTCTCATGAACCACAACTAGAGTCATTGCATGTCTGTTATTCTCACAAACCAAACATCGATCCACCTAGTGTGACTGCATGTCTGTTCTTTTCACAAACCACATAAGGATCCACTAGTGTCATTGCATGTGTGTTCTTCTCAAGAACCACACATGGATCCACTAGTGTCATTGCATGTCTGTTCTTTTCATGAACCACACCCAATGTCATTGCATGTCTGTTCCTCTAAACAAACCGCATAAGGATCCACCAGTGTCATTGCATGTCTGTTCTTCTCATGAACCACACATGGATCCACCAGTGTCATTGCATGTCTGTTATTTTCATGAACCATAGCTAGAGTCATTGCATGTGTGTTCTTCTAAACAAACCACACATGGATCCACCTAGTGTCATTGCATGTCTGTTCTTTTCACAAACCACACATGGATCCACCAGTGTCATTGCATGTGTGTTCTTCTCATGAACCACAGCTAGAGTCATTGCATGTCTGTTCTTTCCACAAACCACACATGGATCCACCTAGTGTGATTGCATGTCTGTTCCTTTTCAGAAACCACACATGGATCCACCAGTTTCATTGCATGTGTGTTCTTTTCATGAACCACAGCCAGTGTCATTGCATGTATGTTCTTCTCACAAACCACATAAGGCTCCACCTGTGTCATTGCATGTTTGTTCTTCTAAACAGACCACATAAGGATCCCCTAGTGTCATTGCATGTGTGTTCTTCCAATGAACCACAGCCAGAGTCATTGCATGTATATTCTTCTAAACAAACCACACGTGGATCCACCAATGTCATTGCTTGTCTGTTCTTTTCATGAACTACGAGCAGTGTCATCACATGTCTGTTCCTCTAAAAAAACAGCACATGGATCCACCTAGAGTCATCGCATGTTTGTTCTTCTCACAAACCACACATGGATCCACCTAGTGTGATTGCATGCCCGTTCTTTTCATGAACCACAGCTAGAGTCATTGTATGTGTGTTCTTATAAACAAACCACACATGGATCCACCTAGTGTGATTACACGTCTGTTCTTTTCATGAACCACACCCAGTGTCGTTGCATGTTTGTTCCTCTAAACAAACCACATAAGGATCCACTAGTGTCATTGCATGTCTATTCTTTTCACAAACCACACATGGATCCACCAGTGTCATTGCATGTCTGTTCTTTTCATGAACCACATCTAGAGTCATTGCATGTGTGTTCTTCTAAACAAACCACACATGGATCCACCTAGTGTGATTGCATGTTTATTCTTTTCAGAAACCACACATGGATCCACCAATGTCATTGCATGTGTTATCCTTTCATGAACCACAGCTAGAGTCATTGCATGTGTGTTCTTCTAAACAGACCACACATGGATCCACCTAGTGTGATTGCATGTCTGTTCTTTTCAGAAACCAAACATGGATCCACTAGTGTCATTGCATGTGTGTTCTTCTCATGAACCACAGCTAGAGTCATTGCATGTCTGTTCTCCTCACAAACTACACATGGATCCAACTAGTGTGATTGCATGTCTGTTCTTTTCAGAAACCACATAAAGATCCACCAATGTCATTGCATGTCTGTTCTTTTCATGAACCACATAAGGATCCACTAGTGTCATTGCATGTGTGTTCTTCTCATGAACCACACATGGTCTACCAGTGTCATTGCATGTTTGTTCTTTTCATGAACCACACCTAGTGTCATTGCATGTCTGTTCCTTTAAACAAACCACACATGGATCCACCTAGAGGCATCGCATGTCTGTTCTTCTCACAAACCACACATGGATCCACCTAGTGTGATTGCATGTCTATTCTTTTCATCAACCATAGCTAGAGTCTTTGCAAGTCTGTTCTTCTAAACAAACCACACATGGATCCACCTAGTGTGATTGCATGTCTGTTCTTATCAGACACCACACATGGATCCACCAGTGTCATTGCATGTGTGTTCTTCTCATGAACCATAGCTAGAGTCATTGCATGTCTGTTCTTCTCACAAACCACACATGGTTCCACCAGTGTCATTGCATGTCCGTTCTTTTCATGAACCATAGCTAGAGTCATTGCATGTGTGTTCTTCTAAACAAACCCACATGGATCCACCTAGTGTCATTCCATGTATGTTCTTTTCACAAACCACACATGGATCCATCAGTGTCATTGCATGTGTGTTCTTCTCATGAACCACAGCTAGAGTCATTGCATATCTGTTCTTTCCACAAACCACACATGGATCCACCTAGTGTGATTGCATGTCTGTTCCTTTTCAGAAACCACACATGGATCCACCAGTGTCATTGCATGTGTGTTCTTCTCATGAACCACAACCGGTGTCATTGCATGTATGGTCTTCTCACAAACCACATTAGGATCCACCAGTGTCATTGCATCTCGGTTCTTCTAAATAGACCACATAAGGATCCCCTAGTGTCATTGCATGTGTGTTCTTCCAATGAACCACAGCCAGAGTCATTGCATGTCAATTCTTCTAAACAAACAACACATGGATCCACCAGTGTCATTGCATGTCTGTTCTTTTCATGAACCACAACCAGTGTCATTGCATGTATGTTCCTCTAAACAAACCACACATGGATCCACCTAGAGTCATCACATGTCTCTTCTTCTCATAAACCACACATGGATCCACCTAGTGTGATTGCATGTCTATTCTCTTCATGAACCATAGCTAGAGTCATTGCATGTGTGTTCTTCTAAACAAACCACACATGGATCCACCTAGCACGATTCCATGCCTCTTCTTTTCAGAAACCACATATGGATCCCCTAGTGTCATAGCATGTGTGTTCTTTTCATGAACCACAACTGGAGTCATTGCATGTGTGTTCTTATAAACAAACCACACATGGATCCACCTAGTGTGAATGCATGTCTGTTCTTTTCATGAACCACACCCAGTGTCATTGCATGTTTGTTCCTCTAAACAAACCACATCAGGATCCACCAGTGTCATTGCATGTCTATTCTTCTCACAAACCACACATGGATCCACCAGTGTCATTGCATGTCTGTTCCTTTCATGAACCACACCTAGTGTCATTGCATGTCTGTTCCTCTAAACACACCACACATGGATCCACCTAGAGTCATCGCATGTCTGTTCTTCTCACAAGCCACACATGGATCCACCTAGTGTGATTGCATGTCTGTTCTTTTCATGAACCATAGCTAGAGTCATTGCATGTGTGTTCTTCTAAACAAACCACACATGGATCCACCTAGTGTCATTGCATGTCTGTTCTTTTCACAAACCACACATGGATCCACCAGTGTCATTGCATGTGTGTTCTTCTCATGAACCACAGCTATAGTCATTGCATGTCTATTCTTTCCACATACCACACATGGATCCACCTAGTGTGATTGCATGTCTGTTCCTTTTCAGAAACCACACATGGAGCCACCAGTGTCATTGCATGTGTGTTCTTCTCATGAACCACAACCAGTGTCATTGCATGTATGTTATTCTCACAAACCACATAAGGATCCACCAGTGTCATTGCATGTATGTTCTTCTAAACAGACCACATAAGGATCCCCTAGTGTCATTGCATGTGTGTTCTTCCAATGAACCACAGCCAGAGTCATTGCATGTCAATTCTTCTAAACAAACCACACATGGATCCACCAGTGTCATTGCATGTCTATTGTTTTCATGAACCAACACCAGTGTCATTGCATGTCTGTTCCTCTAAACAAACAACACATGGATCCACCTAGAGTCATCGCAACTCTCGTCTTCTCACAAACCACACATGGATCCACCTACTGTTTATTGCATGTCTGTTCTTTTCGTGAACCACAGCTAGAGTCATTGCATGTGTGTTCTTCTAAACAAACCACACATGGATCCACCTAGCGTGATTGCATGTCTCTTCTTTTCAGAAACCACACATGGATCACCAGTGTCATAGCATGTGTGTTCTTTTCATGAACCAGAGCTAGAGTCATTGCATGTGTGTTCTTACAAACAAACCACACATGGATCCACCTAGTGTTATTGCACGTCTGTTCTTTTCATGAACCACACCCAGTGTCATTGCATGTTTGTTCCTCTAAACAAACCACATAAGGATCCACCAGTGTCATTGCATGTCTGTTCTTTTCACAAACCACACATGGATCCACCAATGTCATTGCATGTCTGTTCTTTTCATGAACCATAGCATGTGTGTTCTTCTAAACAAACCACACATGGATCCACCTACTATGATTGCATGTCTATTCTTTTCAGAAACCACACATGGATCCACCAGTGTCATTGCATGTGTGTTCTTTTCATGAACCACAGCTAGAGTCATTGCATGTGTGTTATTCTAAATAGACCACACATGGATCCACCTAGTGTGATTGCATGTCTGTTCTTTTCAGAAACCAAACATGGATCCACTAGTGTCATTGCATGTGTGTTCTTCTCAAGAACCACAGCTAGAGTCATTGCATGTCTCTTCTTCTCACAAACCACACATGGATCCACTAGTGTGATTGCATGTCTGTTCTTTTCACAAACCACATAAGGATCCACCAATGTCATTGCATGTCTGTTCTTTTCATGAACCACATAAGGATCCACCAGTGTCATTGCATGTGTGTTCTTCTCATGAACCACACATGGATCCACCAGTGTCATTGCATGTCTGTTCTTTTCATGAACCACACCTAGTGTCATTGCATGTCTGTTCCTCTGAACAAACCACACATGGATCCACCTAGAGTCATCGCATGTCTGTTCTTCTCACAAACCACACATGGATCCACCTAGTGTGATTGCATGTCTGTTCTTTTCATGAACCATAGCTAGAGTCTTTGCATGTGTGTTCTTCTAACCAAACCACACATGGATCCACCTAGTGTGATTGCATGTCTGTTGTTTTCAAAAACCCCACATGGTTCCACCAATGTCATTGCATGTGTGTTCTTCTCATGAACCATAGCCTGAGTCATTGCATGTATGTTCTTCTCACAAACCTCACATGGATCCACCAGTGTCATTGCATGTGTGTTCTTTTCACAAACCACACATGGATCCACCAGTGTCATTGCATGTCTATTCTTTTCATGAACCACATAAGGATCCACCAGTGTCATTGCATGTGTGTTCTTCTCATGAACCACACATGGATCCACTAGTGTCATTGCATGTCTGTTCTTTTTATGAACCACACCCAATGTCATTGCATGTCTGTTCCTCTAAACAAACCGCATAAGGATCCACCAGTGTCATTGCATGTATGTTCTTCTCATGAACCACACATGGATTCACCAGTGTAATTGCATGTATGTTCTTTTCATGAACCATAGCTAGAGTCATTGCATGTGTGTTCTTCTAAACAAACCACACATGGATCCACCTAGTGTCATTGCATGTCTGTTCTTTTCACAAACCACACATGGATCCACCAGTGTCATTGCATGTGTGTTCTTCTCATGAACCACAGCTATAGTCATTGCATGTCTGTTCTTTCCACAAACCACACATGGATCCACCTAGTGTGATTGCATGTCTGTTCCTTTTCAGAAACCACACATGGATCCACCAGTGTCATTGCATGTGTGTTCTTCTCATGAACCACAACCAGTGTCATTGCATGTATGTTCTTCTCACAAACCACATAAGGATCCACCAGTGTCATTGCATGTATGTTCTTCTAAACAGACCACATAAGGATCCCCTAGTTTCATTGCATGTGTGTTCTTCCAATGAACCACAGCCAGAGTCATTGCATGTCAATTCTTCTAAACAAACCACACATCGATCCACTAGTGTCCTTGCATGTCTGTTCTTTTCATGAACCACAACCAGTGTCATTGCATGTCTGTTCCTCTAAACAAACCACACATGAATCCACCTATTGTGATTGCATGTCTGTTCTTTTCATGAACCACAGCTAGAGTCATTGCATGTGTGTTCTTCTAAACAAACCACACATGGATCCACCTAGCGTGATTGCATGTCTCTTCTTTTCAGAAACCACACATGGATCCACTAGTGTCATAGCATGTGTGTTCTTTTCATGAACCACAACTAGAGACATTGCATGTGTGTTCTTATAAACAAACCACACATGGATCCACCTAGCATGAATGCATGTCTGTTCTTTTCATGAACCACACCCAGTGTCATTGCATGTTTGTTCCTCAAAACAAACCACATAAGGATCCACCAGTGTCATTGCATGTCTATTGTTTTCACAAACCACACATGGATCTACCGGTGTCATTGCATGTCTCTTTTTTTCATGAACCACACCGAGTGTCATTGCATGTATGTTCCTCTAAACAAACCGCATAAGGATCCACTAGTGTCATTGCATGTCTGTTCTTCTGATGAACCACACATGGATCCACCAGTGTCATTGCATGTCTGTTCTTTTCACGAACCATAGCTAGAGTCATTGCATGTGTGTTCTTCTAAACGAACCTCACATGGATCCACCTAGTGTCATTGCATGTCTGTTCTTTTCACAAACCACACATGGATCCATCAGTGTCATTGCATGTGTGTTCTTCTCATGAACCACAGCTAGAGTCATTGCATGTCTGTTCTTTCCACAAACCACACGTGGATCCACCTAGTGTGATTGCATGTCTGTTTTTTTTAGAAACCACAGATTGATCCACCAGTGTCATTGCATGTGTGTTCTTCTCATGAACCACAGCCAGTGTCATTGCATGTATGTTCTTCTCACAAACCACATAAGGATCCACCTGGGTCATTGCATGTCTGTTCTTCTAAACAGACCACATAAGGATCCCCTAGTGTGATTGCATGTATATTCTTTTTTCCACTATGTATAAGGTGAACCTTAGCGGATGCCACATAGTAGGCCATTTTTTTTGAACGGGTAGTAGGCCATATTAAGGTGTGCTTTTTTACACAATGCCGAAGTAGTACGTATATTTTTTCTCTTAGACATATGGTCACCTCTGTCCACGCGATGTACATGCTGAGAGAATAAAACATTGGCAGGGAAAGAGGCAGCAATGAAGAGAAGTTGAAGGCGGTTCCATGTTAGAGCAAAGTTATGATGGGTTTATGATACGAGGTACTCCTGCGGCCTTACAGTGTACTACACTATGCTAGTACTAGTAAATTTCAGGACCTATGCATGCAAAAAAAATTGTGTGTTTTCTCTCACCTTCGCTGCCTCTCACCATTCATCCTCCCTCTCTCCTACCCTTTCCCCTCGCACACCGGCCCGGCTAATCTCTCCCTCGTCCACAGCATGGTGCTGCGCACATGTGCCTTGGTACGGCGGCTCTGTGTCTCTAGCGTGTTTGGTAGCCGTGTTGGTGTGGAGTAGGGACGAGGAGTACATGGGAAGGAAACCACTTTGGTCCTTGGTGGCAAAAAATTCAAACTTTTCCAGTTTTCAAAATTTTCACTTGCTTCCCAAACATCGGGAGGGAAGGCTATCCAAAAGATCGGCCAAACATCATGAGGGGAAGGAAATTTTGAACCCGTTTTGAACATTGATCATATTGAATAAACGAAAAACAAAAAACAAAAGCTTTACTCATGATGTCCTATCATGTCTTGTGCACCACGTGACATGAAAACTGTAATCATGGGATTAGATAAGTTTTGGAAAAATAGCTTCACAGTATTGTCCTACCATGTGTATGGACACTATCGGGTTTATTTCAACCTGAACGACCAAGGTCATCAAGACCATATTGACATCATAGTTTACAATTTGATAGAGTTCCCACGAAGTTTGGTAGATGGGTGCATCTTGGCGTAGTAAGCATTGTTGCATGTGGGAATTTCCAACAATTAGGAAAAAATGAATTTCAATTTTCCCAGTGAGGACGGCGATATTTGTTTGTGAAGAAAGTCCAAATAATATGGTTCAAAATGCCACAATCCAATGGTTTCACACATACTGTAGTTGATCATGGTTCCTATCTAACTTCGGCTAAAAGTTTACATATTGCGATGGGTCATGACACGCGGTACTAGTACACATACTACTACGTAGTAGATTTTCTCTCTCCTTCGCCCCCTCTCACCATCCATCCACTATCCTCTCCATTTCTCCTTCCTTCTCGTGTAAGGCAACGGTGCAGAAAAAGATAATGCCCACACCATACCACCATCAATCAAGTTACGGTGATGCAACTTTGTGAAGAGTATACGTATACTAGTAGTACTGTAGCTAGATAAGTATGTACTACTATAGACACTTAATTTTGAAGGGAGGAAGTAAGAGACACCGAGCAATTCAGCATGATCTGTATGATTTTCTTCATTTTTGGATAAAGCGGGGCGCCTCCTGGATTCTCTGGGCCAAGAAAAATCAAGAACCGACAAGTCTGGTATAATCCTTTTTTTTGTCGACAAGACGAGTTTGGAGAATCTATTTATGATATTTTGGGATAGTTTTCACTGTATTAACACAAGCACAACTATAAATAGATATTATAAATTGCAACAGTACGCACCCCTACTTTCACCCAAAACAACCAACCCACTGTTACTTAGAACTCGATCTCTCTCTATTTCCTTCCAAAATGTCGTATGACAACTCTCTCCAGAACACGTCAATTGACCTGACAAATGGGAATGTCCCAGAAACTTCACCTCGAAGCCCAGACTCAGTCGACGGGCCATGGATGTCGCCGCTGTCTGACTCCTCTGATGAAGAAGATAGCCACTGGTAGCGCTTTTTCGAATGTACACCACCACCAACGCCAAGTGACTCCGATAAGACGAAAGATGAGACTGAGGAAGAGGAGGATTCTGAGGTCGACCTTGAGGAGGAGGCCGAAAACGACGACATGGAGGAGGCCGAGGACGATGACGGGGAGGAGGCCGAGGACAACGACGCGGAGGTATCTTCCTGCCCCCCACCGAAGAAGTGTGCCCGAGTGCAAAATTAAATGGCGTCCAGAGAAGAGGCGGGCAGTGTACTATATCTCGTAATTAAGTATGTACGGATAATTTGGCTTAGAGTGCACTCACTATATTCTAGAAAAATATAGATAATTTCCACCGCATGTTAGTACTATACGAAAATACTTATTTCAATGTGTGTCATGATACATGGTTTTTTTTTGCAGGAGGGGGTGGGGTGGTAATGATACATAGTTGAAACTGAAATAGTGTCCTCTTATATTTTTTCTTGTTTGGACGAAAACTACAAACATGGATTTGGACAACTTTCGAAAAACTTGCTACACAATATGGTCATAACCAAGTATGAACATTGTTCACATTTTAAGCCAAGTTACCAATGTCAAGGTCATATCTGCAACACTCGTCCCGTTTATTGGGATAAATGAAAGAAAATTAAAGAAAACGATAAAAAATCTTCAACACTTTTGTATGGTGTCCTCTTCTGTAAATAATAAACATGAATTTTGACAAGGTTTAAAAACACTTCTTCACAATATGACCAGCAATGTGTAACATACTACTTGGGTTTCAAGTTAAATAATGACAAAGGTCATGTACATTTCGGGTAGACGGGGTGCATCTTGGCATGGCATACTAATGTTGTTAATTGGACTTTTCAACTTTTATGTATAGAATTTTGTTAAATTATTTTAGAAGTGCCACATATATATTTTTTTAAAAGGCAAAGAGTATGGATCTGAATGCCACACCACACTAAATTTCACACAAAATAGAGTATGTTTCATGCTTAACAAGTTTCATAAATTTTTAGGCCTTCTAGCTAATTTCCCATAATTAAATGACATTTTTTCAATAAAACCAAAGTAGGTAAATTTTGATCTATAAGTGCGTGATAGATTGCTTGTAAGTTTGTCAGAAATTCATATAGTACTAATTATTGTACCCACGCAGTCATACTGAAAACAGACTATTGTTTTGAAAGATACAACTTCTTTGTATGAATTTTCATGCTCACACATCTGATCATGTTTCAAAAAAGTGAAAGAAAATAAGTAAACATGCACACAACCTTTTAGTAGTAGTACTCCTATTAAAAATTCATACTTGTAAAACAGTAAAGACGGCATTGTTAAGGTTTCAATACAAGGGACCTAGGCACCTTCATCGGCCCTCCACAATTAACCTTTCTTCCTCTTAGACTTTGCAGCTATGGCTCCGAAGACCGGAGCTCCCCGTGGGAAGAAGAAGACCCAGGTGGCGGCGTCAAAGGCCGTGGAGAAAAAGAAGACATCTCGCCGGCTTGCGAATCCTGCTCAGGCCACTCCAAGTCGCAGTCTCGCACCAGGCAGCCGCAGGAAGAAGCAGGTGTCGAGGTCCGTCAAGGCCAGGCTGCATTTCCCTGTCGTCCGGATCGGGCGCAACCTTAAGGAGGGTTGGTACTCCCAGCTGAAAAGGATACAGATGCCGCCTAGAGGGGGGGTGAATAGGCGGTTTAAATTTTTTACGATATGGGCTTAACAAAGGCGGAATAAAACTAGCATTTACTTTGTCAAGCACAAATCTTATATAAACTACGGTTCACCAATGTGCACCAACGACTTATGCTAAGCAATACAAGCAACTATGTGATAGCTAGAAATAATACTTCAAGCACGAAGGCTATCACAAAGTGAAGTGCATAAGTAATAGCTTGGGTATAGAGATTTCCGAGGCACACGGAGACGATGATTTATTACCGAGTGCCTCCCATAAAGGGAGTACGTCTCGTTGGAGGGGTGGGCGGTACTAGGACCACCACGCCACAAAAGGCCTCACCCTATTCTCCTGTGAACCTCGCCACAAGAGGCCTGGTTCACTTCTTCACTATCGGTGCACTTGTCGGTGGCAATCCGTAACCTCTCACAAAGATTGGGGCACTTCTCCACAACTCAATTGGAGGCTCCCAACAAACAAGCTCAGGGAAAGCTCCACAACTTAATTGGAGGCCCCAAGTAATCCACAAACCTGCAAAACAACTAAACCGTCTAGGGTTCCAAGAACCCAAGAGTGAAAAGCTTCTCACCTTTCACCCAATCAAATCCTCACCGAGAACTTAAACCTATGCACCACATGCAATGGCAAGAACACAAGAAGTTCTCCAGTCCTTCTTTCCCAAATCCCACCAAAGCTACAAAAGCTAGTGGGAGAATAAGAGAGGAAGAACACAAGAGGAAATCCACAAAAGAAACCCGAAGATCTAGATCCCAATATGTTCCTCTCACATAGAGGAGAGATGGATTGGTCGAGTTGTAGATCTAGACTACCCCTTTCAAATCCCCCAAAAGATTCAAGAAATATGTGAGGGATTGAGAGAATTTGCAAGCTCTTGAAGGTCAAAACAATGGAGGAGAGAGAGAATGCAAGCCACCAGCCTAAGGAGGAAGAAGGGGTCTATTTATACCCCTCACCAACGAAATATGACCGTCTGGGACCTCCCAGGCCGGATAATCCGCCCCTCCCCCGGATATTCCGGGTTCCCCGGGCCAAAATACGGCTAAGGACTTCGCGGCCCGACCCTCAGTATAGGGGGCGGATATTTGGGCCGGATAATCCACCCCCTGAGGCCCGGATAATCCGCCCCTGTTACTGGGAGCCACGCCTCAAAGTCCTTAGCCATTTTCCGAAAATTGGGCCGGATAATCCGCCCCCATGGCCGGATAATCCGCCCCCCTGAAAACTGGCAGAAAGAGCGAAACTGAAACATTCATAACTTTTGCATCCGGACTCCGTTTTTGATGACCTTGGGATCGTTTTAAAGAGGAAAATCAGATCTACAAGATCATACATAGAAACATCATAGTCCAGAAAGGTAGGATAGAACCAAATGACGAAATTTTTGACCTCTCCCAAAAAGACGAACCGATAAAACCTCCAACATCAAAAACGCAATAGAGAAAGCATATAAAATTTGTTTTCGATCAACTTGAGCTTGTCATGGAGATTAACACAAGATCTAAATAATCACATGAGTAAGACCCAAATAAGAACCAAGAAAGATGATGCCAAGTATGCAAAGGTTTGAGCTCTCACCGAGGGATATGATCAAGTTACTCACTCGAGAGCCCCTATTGATAGTACCGTTATCTATCCTATAAACTGGTCTCCCCAACTAACACCACGAGACCGCTAATAAAGAAACCCTATCAAGACCAAACAATTGCCTTGTGTATATTCCACCTGATGTTGATGATGACGATCTTCTACACGTCAAGATGGAACACCTTTCTTGATTGCTAGCTTGGTGAAGACTTGGAATTTGCTCTCCCACAGTCCACTATGGAAGAGCCTCTCTTTTAGGCATATCTTCACATATCCATGATCACCATAAGGATGGAAAGCTACACTTGAGATCATCTTATTATTCAAGACACACTTGCCATAGGCTCAACTTCTACTTGATCTTCTTCACTTTCTTCTTCTTCCAGCCTTGAAGCCAACATATGGTTCAAGCATTGCCTATGGGAAAATCCTACAAGTAGAACTCAATGCAAACATAAGTCCATAAAGATTGTCATTAATTACCAAAACCACACATGGGGCACACATGTTCTTTCAATCTCCCCCATTTTGGTAATTGATGATAATCCCTTTGAGAGGGTTTATATCTATATATTCAACATACAAAGCAACAACAAGGATGCAAAAGCATGAGACACAAATGCATAATAACAAAATCAAAGCATGAAACCAACTTCCCTTAAACCCTCCAAAACTTCTCCCCCATTGGCATCGATTACCAAAATGGGTAAAAAGCTCTACACGGCTAATAGAGTGATAATTCCTCCAAAATGTGTACATTTCTCATAGTGTGAGTGGAATAAAATGCACGTATCCAATGATGAATACTTAGGAGGAGGTTAAACAATATTGAGGATCAAAAGATTGCAAAAAAAACAAGGTGAAGAAGCATCAACAAATGAAGCAAGCAATCAAAAGATCCAAAGAACCACTTGACAAAAAGAACATACCAAATGAAAGATAGATATTATGATAAGATTGAAAAGGGAGTGTTCTATATAATAAGAGGAGGCTCCCCAAGGTTTGTGCAACAAATAATTGCATTTGAATACAATATGGACAAACATGGCATCCTCACTCCCTCGATATTATTTAAAACCCAACTATGTACGAAAGAGCATATACCAAGGCATAAAACTTGCAATAAACAAATGGTTGAGCAATGAGTAAGAGACAACATAATAGCAAGCTCAACCACAAGGATGTGTGAGAGCATGACAAAGCATAGTATAAAGAATAATGCAAGGATGATCATTGAGCATCAACATAGTCTTCAATGAATGATATTGCTTAGTTTGACCATAAAACACACACGAAACAAAGAAGATGTCAAAAAAGGAGAAGTAACATCTCTCATGTGTATAAGTTTCTAAGTAGACAATCTCACAAAGATATTGATCCACAAAGAAACATGTACACGCAAAATAGATACTAAAATAAATAGAGCAAGATATCCAAAATGAAGTCATGACAATACACCACTAAGATCTTTGCTTGATAGCATGGCCAAAAGGCTCGATTTTATCTTATTGTATATTCATAAACTTTAACCACAAACATATCAAATACATCAAAACTACCACTAAGGGAAGTAGATATAGTTGGAATGTATTGCAAGAGGAATCAAGTATCACAAAGAAAGAATCAACTTCGCAAATTCATCAATATTGCACATGAAAGTACTTGGAGGAAACAATAGGCAATATAATTGCTAGATTGAGATATTTGGGATTGGTGAATCATGAGCATGATTTTGTATAGTCCAAATTATATGCACTCATCTCAACTTACTCACATATGCAATAGAGAGGATTCTTTAAGGCCAAAGAAAGAACCACAACAACTACAAATACAAAAAAAACATGCCAATATGAAACCTACCATAGGTTGGAAGACGATATGTACGCGTGAGTAAGAGATACTTGTTACCGCGATATCATTGTTGTGATGAAGTAGATAGGAGTTTCTTGATCATCCTTGCTTTTCTATAATTATCATTGAGTTGTCACTTATTCCTTATGAAAGAGACAAGCATCCAATGCACCTTGAAGGTACCTAAAACAAAATTCAAGTACAATATGGTGCCCAAACTTATTGGGTCCAGAGTAGTTAGAGAAACTACAATACATACGAGAGACTCCACATAAATATGTGCATATTGATATGAATTGAATTTCATGCACATCTTAGCCAATTAGGATTTTGTGGAGTTTCCCCTATATATTGGATCAAGTAAAGCAAGCACGCCATAATATATAAATTTATTAAATATGCATGCACACTACTTTCAAGAACCAAAGGAGATACAATTTGAACAAAATACCAAGTAAACCAAGAAGAAACACCAAAGTGTGACACGATAAAAGGTTGTTCAAATTATATCAAATAACCAAATCAACTCATGAAAGACCACATGTTCAACAAATGAACTAGGCAAAAAACAAAGAGAAAGAGATAGACAAAAACACAAATGCTCAAGGATTTATCTCATTCTAAAATGTCAAAAAAGTTAGAAAGGAACG
Source organism: Avena eriantha (assembly GCA_910589775.1). NCBI lineage: Eukaryota > Viridiplantae > Streptophyta > Magnoliopsida > Poales > Poaceae > Avena > Avena eriantha. The sequence continues at coordinate 146,523,426 of OU342743.1, forward strand.
AGATAAAGCCAACTCCCAAAATGTCGTGGTGGTGTCACGTCATATGCCATGGATAGGCTAAAGGTGGGGACTAATACACGCTAGGGGAATCCAGGGAGGGATAGTGAAGTGATTCTCCACCCAGAAGTTTGTATTCATTTTCTTCCCAGGTTATAAGTGCTCCTAGAGCTGTATTGGCGAGAGGAGGAAGAAGGAGTGCTCTTACTCTCACCCACAGATCACGCCTGAAACCCTAGCCTAAAACAGAATAGCAGAGAGACCAACCCCCTCTACAGAAGCCCTAGCCCCCCTTTTATAGGGGAGACTCGGTTTCTGCCTAGGGCATACGTGGAGGCATATTCCTAAGAATATGCCTCCTCCCAAAGTGGTAAGCCGACCGGGGTGCTTTTTCCCCCGCGTCACACATGCTTTAGCTACGTGAGCCGCTGCGGTGCCCTCGTCATCCGACACGGGCGTCGTCACGCTTGTCGGCCACGCCCCGGTGGTCTTGTCCTTGCTTGCTTCGCTCAGGCAGTGCGTACCGGGGCTCCTTTTGACCAGCGAGATTCCTTCCTTCTCCTAGAAGATTGCTGTGACCTGGAGGATGGTTCATCCGGCCACACCTGTTCCTGCATATAAGTAAAACATGCACTTCCGACTCACTGCTTAAGTCGGATGAGACCTAGTTAGGCGAATGCCCCCAAGTCCGGATTACCCCGTGATTCGTCCTGCCTTGAGGTGACCCGGCCAGCATCCGCTTTGACCTTGCCGAACCTCGGCTAACTTGGCCTTTATACCCCGGCGTGACCCTACCCGGGGGTATCCCCCCAACATTAGTCCCCGAAGCTGGTGCGGTCTTAGCTGCCTTGGCCGCTAAGGCCAAACCAGGTTCAATTTCCAGCTTTGGTCGCTATTTCCGTGTTAGCTCTTTTACCTCGGATTTTGTGGATTTACATTCCCTTCGTGCATTCCAAGTTTTCACTTGCCGGCTGGGTTACCACTTTAACTCGGATCTCATGGTTTTACTTTCCCTTCACACACGCCAAGTTTTTACTCGCTGGCTGGGTTACCATAGTTCCATCTGGGTCTCGTTTCCTTCTCTCGTAAGCCATCCCATGTGAAGGGTAATCATTTTGTGTTCTTATTTTAAGGGCCTGCACAGTAACTGCCGTAGTAATTGTCAGTTATCACTGCGCGCGGGTCACGTCATGCCTGCCTCCTCGTTTTTCACATCACACTATCACGTCATAGGATGCTCTCCGCTCTGTGGCCCTCCGTGTAGCTCCCCGCTGATTGGTCCGGACGGACGATACACGGCCACTGCGTGTGGCCGGTCCACAGGACGCGATCCCACTCACCCCTAGTGGGAGTGGTTAAATAGCGGAGGGGTGCGTCCCTTAGGATTTTTCCCCCTCTGCACCCCTCTGCCCGTTGCTATTCCTCTTCGTCTTCCTCGCGACCGCGCTGCCACTAGCACTGCCAAAAAGCAGCGTCGCTACCGCGCTTCTCCGCTGCACCTCTACGTCACCGTCACTGCGACGCAAATCTCTCGCTACGTGTCCTCATCAATCCAGGCCACTATCCCCTACCGCCTCTAGCGCCAGCGAGGGCCTCGAGGAGCAGATGACGGAAGAAGAACTCTCCATTGCTGAACAAGAGATGGAGGAGGACGCCGCGGCGGCAGACCGCGGTGCGTGGGCCGGCTCCTAGGTCTGCCAGGACGACCTGGACTGGCTCTACCGAACCAGACGCATCCCCGTCGGCGTCGCCGCTCGCCTCGCCTCCACCGAGCTAGCTCCTTCACCCAATCCTGGGGAGTTCGTCGTGTTCCTGTCTCACTTTCAACGGGGCTTCGGACTGCCGGTGAGCGATTTCCTCCAGGATTGGCTCAGCACCTACCATCTCCAGCCGCACCATCTTCTAGCCAATGCCATTACTTCTCTCTCTGCCTTTGCTTCTACGATCGAAGGCTACGCCGGACTGTGGCCCACGAAGGAGTTGTGGGTCTAGTTTTTCGGCCTCTGTCGTAACGTTATCCCCGACATCCACACTGATCTGGAGGACAAGTGGCTCACTCAGTTCAGAGCGGCCTCCATCTCTCCCCGGAGGTTTTCTGTCTTCCCCCGGGTCACCGGGCTAGAATCCCGCAAAGGGTGGGCCTGGACGTTCTTCTACGTCCGGAACATAGGCACCGAAGATTTGATCCGGTTGCTTCCCTATACACCGGGTCCACCGAACCCGGATCTGTGGGACGCCGTTCCCAGGAAACCTACGGCCCTGGCCAACCAAGTGAGCAAAAGGTTCGCGGAGCTGAAGGAGCTTGGGCTGCGCAACGAGGATGCAATGATCACTTTTGTGCGCAACCGGATCTCCCTTCTCTAGAAGCGCACTCACAAGGTGTGCCATTTGAGCTTCGGCCACGATCCCAACCGGACTTCATCCTTCGAACTGAGCAACACGGAAATTTATCGCCGGGTTAAGGCTCTCTTCACCACTCACAAGGACTTCTCCTCTGAGTGGACTTGGGGGATTGAGCATTTCTGCCGTGACCGGCTTCCTCCCATGGTAAGTTTCATGCTGCAAACTTACCCCGGACTAACTACACGTTAGTTATTGTTGCATTTTTTTGACTCTTTTGTTCATTCTTTTTCTCATCTATTCCTTCAGCAGACCCTCGAGGACGGCACCGATCTGACCCTTAAGTGGGCACCGGACCGGGTGACTCCGGATGAGGAGGAGCCGGACCAAGAGATGTTTCTCCCCATGACCGACGCCACGAAATGACCCAAGGGTAAATTCTCTTCTATTAGAGATTGGCCCGATGATGAAGATGACTCGGATATCGAGATAATTGAACCTTTTGAGGCTGTCCCCCTTTCTTTTGCTTTTCCGCCATCAGCTCATCCCGGTGGTCACATCCACGGGGATCCCCCTCTCGCTACGGGCGAGCCAATTCCGGTGGCATCGAAGAAGAAGCGCGGGGCTTCTTCAAGCTCTTCCTCTGGACCTTCTCAGCCTGTCAAAAGGCGAAAGAAGTCCGGGGACAAGACTGCCTCCAAGCCAACAGGCAAGGCCCCAGCACGTAGAGCTCGGAAACCCAAGGAGGCCGAAACCTCGGATGCGTAAGTCATTCTTTCTTCCGTAACTTGTTCTTCCTTACTTCGTCGTAATTTTTCTTCTGACATTGCTTGATTTTGCAGGGCTCTGGTGGAGGTCCCTCAAAGTGGATCCAGCATCTCTTCACCTCTCCGACCTAGCCCTTCACCCCGTCGTGACGACGAGTCACGTCTGCTGAGCCCTATTCCGGAGGGCTCTGCGGCTGCTCCGGGTCACCCTGGAGCAGGGGAACCGGCCCAGCCGGAGCAACGGCACCAACCACCTCGGTAACGCCACAACCAGCAGCCACTAAGGCTACCTCGACTCCAGCATCAGTTCTAGTACCAGCACCATCTCCAACTCCGGCATTAGCACCAACTCCGGCTGCAAAAACATCAGCGCCAGCACCAAGTGCAGCAATGAGAGTACCAACGCCTAGTTCCTCTGCATCTTCCGAATCTTCTCAATCTCTGAAAACCGCTGCTACGGCTTCTTCTTCCTAGAAAGCCAAAGGAAAGAAGACACAAGACGCTGCCAAGCCCAGTGCCGCCGATCCTGGGCAACGTACCCTCATATCGATGCTTCCTAAGAAAACACCAGCCGCAAAGGACGCCCCTGCCGAGCCAACCGATGCCTAGCACTTGGTCCTGCATACTAGCCTTGCCCTTGCCTTGGTGGAGAGGAAGGAAGCACATGCAAAGGGCTTGGTGACGCCCCATATGCCCACCGGAGAATGGTACCCCCCCGAGCCTGATGGAATTTATCATGAACTGGAATAAGGCAGAGGTAGTTCTAGATTCTGATCTCCCGGAAAAGTTCGGCCCTGCCGAGTTTTCCGCTCAGATGAATACCGCCACAAAGGCAATTAACCTCGCTGGACGAATGATGGAGGTACGTCGTTTCTCCTTTGCAAATTGTAGATAATAACCATTAGTCCCCGAGCCTCCGGGGGAGTAACTTGTTACTTGGCCGGATGCTCTTTTATAGAACTAACGTAGCTCCATGATAACTTCGAATATGCACACACCTAGAGCTGGGTTAAGTTCCACTTGGCCCGGATTTTAGTACACTTCAAATATGCACACACCTAGAGCCAGGTTAAGTTCCACTGGTCCCGGATTTTAGTACACTTCGAACATGCACACACCTAGAGCCGGGTTAAGTTCCACTTGGCTCGGATTTTAGTACACTTCGAACATGCACACACCTAGAGCCGGGTTAAGATCCACTTGGCCCGGATTTTAGTACACTTCGAACATGCACACACCTAGAGCCGGGTTAAGTTCCACTTGGCCCGGATTTTAGTACACTTCGAACATGCACACACCTAGAGCCGGGTTAAGTTCCACTTGGCCCGGATTTTAGTACACTTCGAACATGCACTAGGCCGACTTAAGTTTCTGTATCTTTTTTAGGTGACCACCAACCGTCGGAATGCTGAATTCCAACGCTTCCTGGATATGCACAAGAATCTTCGCGCAAAACAGGCTGCACTCATCGCTGAGTATGAGAAAAGGGGTAAATTTATTCCTTATTCTTTCCTCATTTTTCTTCAACTTCGTTTGCCGAATTAATTTGGTTGTTCGGTTTCCGTAGCTGGGGTGGAGGCTAAGAACAAGATAATGCGGAAGAACTTGGAGCAGATCAAGGGTACATCCTTTTTGTCTGCCTTCACCGTGCTTTCTGTCTCCTTTCTCCTTTGGTTTGGCAAACCTTCATACCTCGGCTCTGCCGGGCCAACACACGATTTCAGCATTGCTTGAAGAAAGTGTGCACGTGCCTGACATGATGCTGCATTTTCTCGAACAAGCAGGACAGCATCAAGCTGAGCTGAAGAAAAAAGATGATGAGCTCGCCCTCCTCCGGACCAAAGACGATGAGATTGCCAGGCTCAAAGCTGAGATGGCGAAGATGAAGGCGCAGCACCAAGCCGAGCTAAAAAATTCTGGCCAGGACTACACCGAAGTCAACCTCCAAATTGCTAAGGACCGTGAGCTTCTTCATGAGGCCGACGTCAAACTTGAGTCGGCCAACGCCGAGCTTGAGCAGCTTCGGAAGAGGCGTGATGCTTGTACCAAGGAACTGACCCAGATTCACAGCCACATCTCGCGTAATTTCTTTTCCCTTATCCGCCTTATTTCCCCAGGTTACTTCATACTTATTGTTTTCTCAACTTCGTCCTTTGCCTTGTTTCTCAGGCCACTTTCCAGAGGGTACTGCTATTGCAAGTGCTGCTGTTGCTAATTTCCGCCAAGAAAGGGGTACTCCCGTCGCTCCTGACGGTGAGAGCATTCCCTTTGACATGGAGGACCTATTGGTGAGCATGTCGTCTCGCGTGGAAATCATTAAGAACTACGGCAAAGATCTCCTTGATGTTTCAGTCCGAGTCTTCAACACGTTCTGGCCCGCTGATGACGCTCTGGAGAGAGTTACACATCTCGCTGAAAAGCTTTCGGAAATCGAGACCCAGCTCAACGTCTGGAGAGAATCCGCTGGACGTGCTGCAGCTGATAATATCCTTCACCTTATTCTGACGTGGTATGAGAAGATAGATCTCAGCCTCCTTACACGCATGCGCACAGGATCCAGATGGACCAATGACCCAGAGTGGGTGGCTCGGCGCCAGGCTTGCGCCCACAGTCTTATTGAATATGCTCCAATTCATGACTGGACTGAGGGTCCGAGCTTCCTGGAAGTCGCTGCGAAGAAGAACTTGAGAACGTTGAAGATGATTCGGGTGAGGACGAAGAGGACACTGCCTCGGATATCGAAGAGGGCAAAGATGACGCCGAACTTCCTCCCGCTGCTTCTAAGTAAAAAACACTTGAAAACCTATGAGATCCCCGGTATGCCGGGTGGAATTGTATTACAAACATATGTGATATTTTGCTACTAAGTGCTTATGCCGAATTAACTTGGGCGTAGTCCCCGAGTTTCTTTTCTTGTTCATTCAATCTCTTGGCTCGGTTCGTGTCTACCTTGGTTCGGTTTTACAACTTACGAATCCGAGCTTGAAAAATTGTCTTAACAATACTAGGAAATTTTGAGGCTTAGCTCAAAAATAGAACAGCATAATAACTTGAAAATGAATACTAGGTTAGTCCAAAAAACAAACGTCGGCTCGAATAAATTCTTTTCCTTAGTCGTTTTTCATGTGCTACGCAATTCCAAACTTGTTCTCTTGCTTGCCATGAAGCCAATTCTTGTTGGACAGCAGCAAGTCGAAGAGTTGGGTTCTTGGTGCTCGCACATTACTAATCCGAGTTAAGTAGAATAACTTATTCCAGCTGACACGCAAAAAACAACAAACAATATTAAGGCAGTCCCTGAGGCACTGCTCGAGGTACCAACATTTCATTGATAAGCTCATTGCCGACGTACATACCGACATATGAGAAGACTCGGATACATACGCTTCTTTAGCTAAGTGTAGAAAGGACGAAGTAGAGCTATATTCCATGGTCGCTTAGATTCCTCTCCGGACCTGTCTGCCTTGTTCTTTTCATGTGGCTTTGCATCTATAAGATAGTAAGAATCATTGTGTAATGCTTTTCTCATGATGAACGGCCCTTCCCATGGGGGGGATAACTTATGCATGCCCGTAGTACGTTGTACCAACCGGAGCACCAGATCGCCTTCCCGAAAGACCCGGGGGAACACTTTCCGGCTATGATAGCGTCGAAGATTTTGCTGATATATGGCGGATCTGGACAGTGCCAGTTCTCTCGCTTCTTCCAGTAGATCAACATCATTTTGCCGGGCTTCTTGCACTTCGGCTTCTTTGTATTGGGTGACCCTAGGCGAATCATACTCTATGTCGGCTGGTAATACAGCTTCTGCCCCATATACTAGAAAGAATGGCGTATAGCCTGTTGATCGATTCGGAGTTGTTCTTAAACTCCACAGCACCGCTGGTAGTTCTTCTATCCAGCACCCCGCTGATCTTTGCAGCGGCTCAATGAGCCGGGGTTTTATCCCGGATAATACTAATCCGTTGGATCTTTCCACTTGTCCGTTCGATGCGGGGTGGGCTACCGAGGCTATGTCCAGCCGGATCTTCTTATCTCGGCAAAAACGCGCAAATGCTCCTGCCGCAAAGTTTGTGCCATTATCAGTTATGATACTGTGGGGATAACTGTACCTCAAGATTATATCTTTGAGAAACGTTACGGCCGTAGCTCCATCACATTTTCTTATAGGTTTTACCTCAATCCATTTCGTAAACTTGTCCACCATGACCAAAATGTGAGTCATGTTTCCCCTTGCTGGTTTGAACAGGCCAACCATATCCAAGCACCATATGGCAAATGGCCAAGTGATTGGTATGGTCTTGAGTTCCGACATTGGCATATGTGTCTTGGTGGCATACCTCTAACAACCATTACATTTTCTCACCAGCTCTTCCGCTTGCTCTAACGCATTCGGCTAGTAGAATCCGTGCCAGAAAGCTTTTCCTACCAAGGCTCGGGATGAGGCATGATGCCCGCATTCCCCCTGATGTATATCTCGGATGATTTCAAGTCCTTCTTCCTGGTCAACACATCGCTGGAGTACATTGGTCACACTCCTTTTGTATAGTTCGGAATTGATGATCGTGTAGGCCTTTGCCCTCCTCTGTGTTTGCCTGGACAGCACTTCCTTAGTGGGTAACGTTCCGTCCCTCAGGAATTGAAATATAGGCAATGCCCAAGCTGGTATTGCTCGCACAGGGAACACATCCTCATCAATCTCCATCTGATCCACTGGCATAACTTCAACCGGACCAACCTGAGCAGTCCCCGGTTCTTGCGAAGCAGTCCCCGGGTTTACCGAAGTAGTCCCCGGATTTGCCGAGGCAGTCCCCGGGTCCGGTGCATCACTTCTCGCGTCAATGTCCATGGGCACAGCTCTGGACTCTGCGTCCTCCGGGACATAGATTGACTCGGACTCTAGGGATGGCCTGATGGATGGTTTCCTAAGGTGCTCTAATGCTATACCTGGTGGAACTGCTTGTCGGGTTGACCCGAGCTTTGACAGCATGTCGGCAGCCTCATTTTCCACCCGGGGTACATGGTGAAATTCGCATCCCTCAAAGTAACCAGATATCTTCTGCACATGAAATCTGTACAGTGCCATGTTTGGATCAAGGGTGTCCCATACTCCTGATACTTGCTGCACCACCAAATCCGAGTCGCCAAAGCATATGATCCGACGTATCCCAATTTCTTTTGCTACCTTAAGCCCATGCACAAGTGCTTGATACTCAGCGACATTGTTTGATGCGGTGAAATGGATCTGCAGTACATATTTCAACTAATTCTTCTTTGGCGAGGTGAGCACAACTCCGGCACCTAGCCCGGTTTTGGTCTTTGATCCGTCAAAGTGCATTCGCCAATAGTTCGGATCCGGAAGTGGCGGTTCGTATTGGACCTCGGCCCAATCCACGAAGAAGTCCGCCACAACTTGAGATTTGATGGCCTCCCTTGTGTCATACTGCGGCGCATAAGGTGCTAGCTCAATTGCCCATTTTGCAATTCTGCCACTCGCATCCTTGTTACTCATTATCTTGGATATGGGGGCCTCACATATGACTCGGATAGGGTGCTCCTCAAAGTAGTGCTTCAGTTTCTTGGCGGCCATGTACACGCCATATGCCACCTTTTGGTAATGTGCATAGTTCTGCTTTGAGGCTGACAGCACCTCGCTCAAGTAATACACCAGCCGTTGCATCGACTTACCTTCCTCATCGCGCTCGACCACTATCACTTTACTTACAACTCAGTTGGTTGCGGCTATATAGAGCAACATTGGCTCCTTCGATAGTGGTGAGGCTAGTACTGGTGCTGTGGCTAACATTTTATTTAGGTGGGTAAAGGCTTCGTCGGCCTGTGGTGTCCAAACGAACTTATCCGACTTTTCATGAGTTGGTAAAGAGGCAATGCCTTCTCTCCCAACCGGCATACAAACCGACTTAACGAGGCCAGGCAACCTGTGAACTTCTGGACATCGTTAAGACACTTCGGCAGTTCCATTCGCTCGATGGCTTGGATCTTAGTTGGATTAACCTCGATACCTCGGCTAGAAACCAGAAAACCAAGCAGTTTTCCAGCCGGGACACCGAACGTGCATTTTTCCGGGTTAAGTTTCATCCGGAACCTCCTTAGGTTCGCAAACGTCTGCCTGATATCGTCAAGGAGCGTTTTGCTTTCCTTGGTTTTGATAACCACATCATCCACGTAGACCTGTACATTTTGACCTATTTGGTCGTGCAAACATTTTTGCATACATCTTTGGTACGTTGCATCTGCATTACGTAAACCAAACGGCATGGTGCGATAGCAATAAGCCCCATACGGGGTAATAAATGCAGTCTTTATTTGATCATCTAGATTCAGAGGTATCTGGTGAAAACCTGAATATGCATCAATGAACGACAACAGTTCACATCCAACAGTTGAGTCTATGACCTGGTCTATTCTTGGCAGCGGAAATGGATCTTTTGGACACGCCTTGTTCAGGTTCGTGTAATCGATACACATGCGCCAAACCACTGCCATGTTCGGGCCATCCTTCTTCTTTTCCACCAGCACCGGATTGGATAGCCAATCCGGGTAGAGAACCTCCATGATAAATCCTGCAGCTAGCAACCGAGCTATCTCATCCCCAATGACTTTCATCCTATCTTCGGCGAAGCGGCGGAGAGGTTGCTTCACCAGCTTAGCTCTGGGTCTCACATTTAAAGAGTGCTCGGCCAACTCCCTCGAAACACCTTGCAAGTCCTGTGTGGACCAAGCAAAAATGTCCCGATTCTCACGGAGGAAGCTGACGAGCTCGCTTTCCTATTTATCATTTAACCCGGCACCAATCGTTATGGTGCGCTCTGGGAACATTTCATCAACAGGAACCTTCTTGGTATCTTTCGTGGCCTGGAAGGAGACACTTCCATGCGGGTTACTCAACGCCGACATATACTGCTGCGCGGACTGAGCCAACGCAGCCACCTCTTGAATTTTCCTTTTTTCCTGCGCAATCACCAGCGATTCGGCTAAGTTTGATCCGGCCGACGCACACTCCATCGAACGTCGGAAATCCCCTGCAATGGTTATCACCCCGTTTGGTCCGGGAAACTTCATCTTCAAGTAGCTAACGTGACAGCTTGCCATGAACTTGTTCAGGGCTGGCCTTCCGAGTAATGCATGGTAAGCACTTTCCAAGTTCACCACCTCGAACTCCAAATTTTCGGTTCGGCAGTTATCCCTCGTGCCGAACAAGATGTCGACCCGGACTTTGCCTATGGGCTCACAAGAAATGTCGGGCACAATGCCATGAAAAGTTGTCCTCGTGGCCTGCAGCATGTTCTCCCAGATACCCAACTTGCGCATCGTGTCCGCATACATGATGTTAATGCTGCTGCCATTGTCGATCAACACCTTTGAGAATCTTACGTTAATGCTAGGTCCAATGAATGTCGGATCTAGTACCAATGCATACGAACTAGGGCTTGGCATGAGATTGGGATGATCCCTGATGCTCCGGGTGATTTCTTGATCGGACCAAGGCATGTACCTCGTCACGGCAGGCATCACCGCATTCACCTCCATATGCCTACGCTGCAAGCTTTTTCTATCTGTTTCCTCAATGGTGAACACGCAGTAGCTCTGATGGTGCTCCCTGTACTCGTTTCTCCCCTCATTTCCGGGGTACCTCTGATCCGGCGGATGCTGATTTTCCACTTGGTGCACCGCGTCCCTTCTCTCATTGTTATCATACCTCGGCGGAGGGGGAGGCAACATCAGCTGTTGCGTGTTCGCTCCGGAGAGCAATTGCTGCCGGGGTAACTCCTGCCGAGGCTGATCATTCCGGGGTGCCTTCCCCGAACTGCCCTGTTCAATCTTGCGCATCCACTCACATTGCCTCGTGGTATGACTCGCTGGGTTATTCGGATTTGGCATGTGAAACTTACACGGCTGGTCCAACATTGACTCATAAGTGTACCTCGGACGGTCTTTCCTTTCTTGCCACTGCTTCTTTTGCTCTGGTGTCTAAGTCTTCTTGCCATCGTTTCTTGGGGTCCACTGCCCTCCAGTTTTTTGGCATTGACTGCCCCCTGCTCTGGGCTGATCTTGATTCACAGCTGCAACTTGGTGCGAACCATATCGATGATCTGGTCTATCATCTCTCCTTTTTCCTCTCTAGTCATTCCTTCGGGATGATCCGGCCACATCTCTTTGATAGTACTCATCGTTTGACTCGTTTGATACGAGCCTAGGTTGAGTCAGATCACCCAAAGCATACGAATCCGCAATCTGGATCATCTCTGCCAAAGTAGTTGGCATTTTCCTTTGCAACTTCATCCACAGCTCGCTTCCATACCTGCACCCTTGTGCAAACCATGCTATGGCCTACGATTCAATCACGCCCTCACACGAATTTCTCACAGTGCACCACCGGGTTAAAAACTCCCGATCCGTCTCATTTGGCCTTTGCTTACACATTGCTAGGGTCTGTGGCCTATTTGGCCTCTGATACGTACTCGAAAAATTGCTAATGAACATCTCCTTGAAATCTATCCAGCAGTTGATGCTTCCTGGTGGCAAATTGTTCAACCATACCCTTGTCGGGCCTTCCAACATCTGGGGTACATATCGTACAGCCCATCTCAGGTTACAAGTGGCAATTTTCACAGCCGTAGCATAATTTATCAGCCAATCCTCCGGCTTCGTACTGCCGTCATACGTCTTCGTGCCTCTGGGTAGCTGAAAGTTCGGTACCGGTGGCTCCTTCATGATCCGGGGTCCAAAACATGCTGGGCCCGGTGGACCTTGGCATTCAATTTGTTCCGACCTATACAGTCGATCCAGTTTTAACCTGGCATCATCCGGCATCAACTCTCTACTTCCCAATCTCGATCCTATCACATGATAGTCTTGCCTTGGGTATCCCGTGTTTGCCATTTCCGAGTCTCCATCATTGTACCTGTCTTGTTCTCATGGAGCGGCTTTCTATTGCATACCTCGGCCGGCACTTTGCTCTTGCCTTGGTATATTCCGTTGCTGCGGTTGTCCTGCTCCAGCCGAGTTTCGCTGTCCGGCATTGCCGTTGACAATGTTCCCTTGACCGGCATTGCCTTGGTCGCGGTTACCTCGGCCAGCTTCACCTCGGCTCACACTCCGTCGATCATCATTTCTCTACGCTTTTTTTCCTTTCCCTGCCCGCGTCGGGTCATACGGGACGATCTGTTTGTTCCGTCGGGCCGAGGTTACTACCTCCTCTCTCTTGGGGCCGCCATGAGGGGATGATGCGGCTCCAGCGGATTTCTCCGGGTTACCCACCGCCGAATGGACGATCTTGGAGGCTCCACCTGTCTCCGGGTTAGCTCTGAGTAGTTCCTCGTTTTGCCTATTCGCAATCCGAACCAGCTCGTTGACCCTATCTTGCTGTCTTTGCCGGGCTTCACCCGTTAGACCCTCCAACTCGGATGCTGCTGCATCCGCTGCTCTGAGGTTCTTTGCCGGGGTACTATACCTCGACAGCCCCACAGACAAACAGTTTTCCGATACCTCAATTCCAGTATCACCCTCTCAGTTCATCTCGCTCATGAGATTTCTCCCCTTCACTTTTACTGCGTCCACTTTGTTCGCTTTCGCGTACTCACGCAGCGTCATATTCAATGACTACTGAGCCGCGGCTATTTTCTTTGCGCCCTCTAGGATTTTCTGCCTAGTTTCTTCTAGCTCGGCCTGCGCTCGAGTCGGATCTACCGCTGCTATTATAGGGTTTGCCAAGCTATCCATTGCTTCCCTCAACACATTCTCTGGCCTCTCTAGTGGAGGACCTCTACCTTTCCTTGGTGCTTTTGGCGTTACCTCTGGATCTGGCGCCGGATCCTTGCTCGCGCCCGCACCTGGCGTAGTCATCATCACCTCTGCACGGTCCGGGGAGCGAGCGATACGCGTCTCGGGAACCATGGTGAGGGGAGGCTCTCCCGCGTCGATGACGTGACGCGGACGAACACCTGGCACGTCCACAGCAACGTAGACCTTGTGCGCGCCGATCTTGATGAAGAGGCCGTTGCGCGCAAGAGGGCGCGTGCCGAAGCAGCCAGCGTTGTCGCTGACGAAGTCCCACACTCCAAAGCGCTGAACGAGCCTAGAGACGATGCGTTCGCCGGTGCCGATGATGTTTCCCGTCCGGATTTTGACCCCTGCTAGCGCCGCTAGCCCCACGGTGGGCACCAACTGTCGTGGTAGTGTCACGGCAGATGCCATGGATAGGCCAAAAGTGGGGACTAATACACGCTAGGGGAATCCAGGGAGGGATAGTGAAGTGATTCTCCACCCAGAAGTTTGTATTGATTTTCTTCCCAGGTTACAAGTGCTCCTAGAGCTGTATTGGCGAGAGGAGGAAGAAGGAGTGCTCTTACTCTCACCCACAGTTCACGCCTGAAACCCTAGCCTAAAACAGAATAGCAGAGAGACCAACCCCCTCTACAGAAGCCCTAGCCCCCCTTTTATAGGGGAGGCTCGGTTTCTGCCTAGGGCATACGTGGAGGCATATTCTTAGGAATATGCCTCCTACCAAAGTGGTAAGCCGACCGGGGTGCTTTTTCCCCCGCGTCACACATGCTTTAGCTACGTGAGCCTCTACGGCACCCTCGTCAGCCGACACGGGCGTCGTCACACTTGTCGGCCACGGCCCAGTGGTCCTGTCCTTGCTTGCTTCGCTCAGGCAGTGCGTACCGGGGCTCCTTTTGACCAGCGAGATTCCTTCCTTCTCCTAGAAGCTTGTTGTGACCCGGATGATGGTTCATCCGGCCACACCTGTTCCTGCATATAAGTAAAACATGCACTTCCGACTCACTGCTTAAGTCAGATGAGACCTAGTTAGGCGAATGCCCCCAGGTCCGGATTACCCCGTGATTCGGCCTGCCTTGAGGTGACCCGGCCAGCATCCACTTTGACCTTGGCGAACCTCAGCTAACTTGGCCTTGATACCCCGGTGTGACCCTACCCGGGGGTATCCCCCCAACACAAAAAGAGAAAGTTTAAAGAAAACCACACCAAACTCTCAACACTTTTCAAGATGACATAAAGTACCAAAGGAATATTTATCTTCCAAAGACATAAAAACGATATGGAGCAAAACATGTTGTGAAGAAGCATAAAAGGAGTGTTCTACACAATATAGGAAAACTCCCCCATGATTAGTGCATTATTTAAGATTTTTTGTTTGAATACACAATGCACCCACATGGGATCATCATCTCTACCTACATCAAATAGAGCAGTAAATGATTTCAAGTCAAAGAAATATCCAAAAATGAGATAACATGTAGAATTCAATAAAGGCTCAACACAAAAAAACAAGTACATGGTGTGCAAGCCAACATACACAAATAAACTTGATAACTCAAGATAAGTAAGTGGTTATGCACAACATATAAAAACACATGCAAGGTGCAAACCAAAACATGCACAAGGGACGAGTAACTTTAAATGTAAATGAGTTGAGAACATGTTACCGCAAAGAGGAACAATGGATATATGATAGAGATAATATAATATAAATCACTTGGCTTGATACAATATAATTGATGAAGTTCCCTTAATTCTTCATGATTTAGCCAAGTCTCCAAAGCCCTCCACCAACACCTATTGATCAAGTTTTAGCTTGTTGGTCCCCAACTAAGTTGGGTCCTAAGAAATTAGTCACAATAGGCTTGGCAACCCAAAAGGTTCTTTTCTTGACACCACATTGGGCACCAACATATTTGGAAAACACATTTCCATCCTCATCCTTACGAAGAGAATAAACATCATCAATAATAATAGGGTTGGATGAGGAGTTACCAATAGTGCATGAAGAAGAGAGGTGACCTTTCTCACGACATATGTAGCAAGTTCTTTTCTTCCATTTCTTCACACTTGATTTATCCACAATGGGAGTATTATCTTGATTCCTTTTGCGAAGTGGCCTTTCTTCAACTTGAGGTACACCATGAACTTGAACTTGAGACCTCTTCCCTTTTTTCTTCTCACTGAGAGTCTTATTCTTCAATGGGCAAGATCTAACATGGTGCCCTTCAATTTTGCACTTGAAGCAAACAATCTTGGCCAAATTCTTGACATGTTCTTGGCCCTTCTTCTTGTATCTCTTAAACTTATTATTGTTAGTGGACTTGTTCTTGATACTGGATTTGAATCCAAGCCCACTCTTGTCATTGGGAAATTTTTGCACACTCAAGATCTTGTTGAGTGTGGCCCTCCCTTCCTGACACTTTTTCAAGTCCCTCTTTAAAGATGAGACTTGGGCCTTGAGCTCTTTGATTTCCTCTACATGGTTAGTATAAACACAAATACTAGAGGAAGTAGAAGCTTCATTGTTAGAGCAACAAGGCAAGGAATTTAATTCATTACAATATGTAGCAATAATATGAGATGATGAATTACGAGGACTAGCACATGGGAGTACGACATTTGTAGTGGATGTAGTGCTAATGTCCACATGAGGCTCATTAGATGTTACCTTTGACACAATAGCCTCATGAGCTAACTTTAGCCTATCATGGGAGGCTAGAAGATCCCCATGAGAGCTTGATAGCATAACATGACTTTCTTCCAATTTCCCATAATTGCTAGTTAGCAAAGCAAGTTGAGCCTTTAGCTCAACATTCTCCTTCAAAATAGATGCTTCAAAATAAGTAGAGTTAGTAGCACAAGCATCATTATAATGAGCAATAGTAGAAGACAACTTGGAAATCTCATTATATTTTCTTTTGAGATCAATTGCCACCTCAAGAGCTTTATCACGGGTTTCCTTTACTTTAGACACTTCTAGAGTATGTCTCCTCAACAGATTCTTTGGTTGCTTGTGCTTCTTCAAGAGCTTCATTTAGATTTGCAATATCATTAGCATACTCACGCTCAAGGCTACTCATTTTGTCAATTGTGTTCTCATGCTCCTCAACTTGAGCTTCTAACTTATCAATACGTTCTTTGCTCTCAATAGCAAAACCCAAGATTTCAACAAAGTTAGAGAAAGCAATATTATTCTTAACAAGAGCATGATAAACAATCTCACCCTTTTCATGTAACAAATCAACATCAATCTCTTCTTCCTCATTATACTCATCCTCATCATCACAAGAGGTAATGGGTTCCAAAGTAGGATATACCTTTGAATCCCTATCCATAAGGCATAGATGGGAACCGTGAGATGATGATAATGAAGAATTACTTGAGGCTTCATTCAAGATGTTGTCTTAACCTGTAGAATCTTCAGTTTCCTCTACATTGTTAGAAACACAACAACTAGAGGAAATAGGAGCATTTATATCATGGCAACAAGGAATATCAAGCATGTCATCATGAGATTTATTCAAACAACTTACACATGATATGCAAGGACTATCAACATGAGCATGTAAATCATATATAGTGCTAGAAGTGTTTAAGTCCAAAGATGAAGCATTGTAATGAGATATAGATGAGGAATCATCAACAGTAAGCTTACTATCAACATTGCAATTTTCATCACCACTTACCATATCATTACCTTGTGTCTTGCTACACTATGGTGAAGTGGAAGAGGATGATAACTCATCATGAACGGAAGTGGAAGCAATACCATCATCCTCAATAATATTGGACACATCATATTTATCTTGAAGTTTTGTCCATAACTCATGAGCACTCCAACAAGGTATGATTGAAGAAGTAACTACATGGCTCAAAGAATTAACAAGCACATTAGAACCTTGAGCATCGAGATATAAGTTTTTCTCATCCTCACAAGATAGATTTAGGAAATCCATTGGAGGAGAAAAACCTATATCTACAATTTGCTCCAAATTTGGGTCCATGGACCGAAAATGATTAAGCATACGAATTTTCCAAATCTCATAACATGTGCCATCGAATATGAAAATGTCATCATGCACTAATCCCCTAGCCGACATCTTTACTCTCAGGGCGGTGAAGCCCAAAAAGAGAGACCAGACTCTGATACCAATTGAAAAGGATACAGATGCTGCCTAGAGGGGGGTGAATAGGAGGTTTAAAACTTTTACGATATGGGCTTAAAAAAGGCAAAATAAGACTAGCGTTTACTTTGTCAAGAACAAATCTTATATAAACTACGGTTCACCTATGTGCACCAACAACTTATGCTAAGCAATACAAGCAACTATGTGATAGCTAGAAATAAGACCTCAAGCATGAAGGCTATCACAAAGTGAAGTGCATAAGTAATAGCTCGGGTATAGAGATAACCGAGGCACGCGGAGACGATGATTTATTACCGAGTTCCTCCCATAAAGGGAGTACGTCTCGTTGGAGGGGTGGGCGGTACTAGGACCACCACGCCACAAAAGGCCTCACCCTATTCTCCTGTGAACCTCGCCACAAGAGGCCCGGTTCACTTCTTCACTATCGGTGCACTTGTCGGTGGCAATCTGTAACCTCTCACAAAGATTGGGGCACTTCTCCACAACTCATTTGGAGGCTCCCAACAAACAAGCTCGGGGAAAGCTCCACAACTTAATTGGAGTCCCCAAGTAATCCACAAACCTGCAAAAAAACTAAACCGTCTAGGGTTCCAAGAACCCAAGAGTAAAAAGCTTCTCACCTTTCACCCAATCAAATCCTCACCAAGAACTCAAACCTATGCACCAAATGCAATGGCAAGAACACAAGAAGTTCTCCAGTCCTTCTTTCCCAAATCCCACCAAAGCTACAAAAGCTAGTGGGAGAATAAGAGAGGAAGAACACAAGAGGAAATCCACAAAAGAAACCCGAAGATCTAGATCCCAATATGTTCGTCTCACATAGAGGAGAGATGGATTGGTGGAGTTTTAGATCTAGACCACCCCTTTCAGATCCCCCAAAAAGATTCAAGAAATATGGGAGGGATTGAGAGAATTTGCAAGCTCTTGAAGGTCAAAACAATGGAGGAGAGAGAGAATGCAAGCCACCAGCCTAAGGAGGAAGAAGGGGTCTATTTATACCCCTCCCCAATGAAATATGACCGTTTGGGACCTCCCAGGCCGGATAATCCGCCTCTCCCCCGGATATTCCGGGTTCCCCGGGCCAAAATATGGCTAAGGACTTCGCGGCGTGACCCTCAGTATGGGGGGCGGATATTTGGGCCGGATAATCCGCCCCCGGAGACCCGGATAATCCGCCCCTGTTACTGGAAGCCACGCCTCAAAGTCCTTAGCTGTTTTCTGAAAATTGGGCCGGATAATCCGCCCCCCTGAAAACTGGCAGAAACAGCGAAAGTGAAACAATCATAACTTTTGCATCCGGACTCCGTTTTTGATGATCTTGGGATCGTTTTAAAGAGGAAAATGAGATCTACAAGATCATCCATAGAAACATCATAGTCCAGAAAGGTAAGATAGAACCAAATGACGAAATGTTTGACCTCTCCCAAAAAGACGAACCGATAAAACCTCCAACATCGAAAACGCAATAGAGAAAGCATATGAAATTCGTTTTCGATGAACTTGAGCTTGTCATGGAGATTAACACAAGATATAAATACTCACATGACTAAGACTCATATAAGAACCAAGAAAGATGATGCCAAGTATGCAAAGGATTGAGCTCTCGCCGAGGGATATGATCAAGTTACTCACTCGAGAGCCCCTCTTGATCTACCGTTATCTATCCTATAAACTGGTCTCCCCAACTAACACCACGAGACCGGTAAGAAAGAAACCCTATCAAGATTGAACAATTGCCTTGTGTATATTCCACCTGATGTTGATGATGACGATCTTCTACACCTGAAGATGGAACATCTTTCTTGATTGCGCTAGCTTGGTGAAGACTTGGAATTTGCTCCCCCACACTCCACTATGGAAGAGCCTCTCTTTTAGGCATATCTTCACATATCCATGATCACCATAAGGATGGAAAGCTACACTTGAGATCATCTTATTATTCAAGACACACTTGCCATAGGCTCAACTTCTACTTGACCAATCTCCGGATCATTCCTTGAAACCTTGATCAACACTTGATCTTCTTCACTTTCTTCTTCTTCCAACCTTGCAGTCAACATATGGTTTAAGCATTGCCTATGGACAAATCCTACAAGTAGAACTCAATGCAAACATAAGTCCATAAAGATTGTCATTAATTACCAAAACCACACATGGGGCACACATTGTCATAGGCTTTGGGGCTCCCGTCTACCTCGCGGCCATTCTCGAGTACCTCACCGCCGAGGTGATGGAGCTCGCCGAGCAAGCCGCGAAGGACAGCAGAAGATTTGCATCATCTCGAGGCACGTGATGCTCGGCGTCATGCGCGACGAGGAGCTCAGCAAGCTGTTGGCTAGTGTTACCATCGCACACAGCGGCGTGCTGCCCAGCATCCACGAGTCCATGTTTGGCGATGGTACCGTAGAGGACGCAACCAAGGTGCCCACGGAGGATGCTGCCAAGTCACCTGAGAAGACCACAAAGTCCACCTAGAAGTCGTTAAGTTGTAGTACTACTACTACTCCGTATGTGTTTGGGTTTGCTCTGTTTGCAGTTTTGTTAATCATTAGTGTCCATGTAATATTCAGATCTGTGATGCTAAGAAAATACTTGTGAGGGTTCTAAAAAAATGTTGTTTTCCTAATCGTATCCTATACTCCATTTAGTTAATACTCCCTCTCTTCAGAAATATAAGATGTTTTAGCTTTGTGAATCGAATGTATCTAGACGCCCATACACTAAAAGGCGTCCAGATACATTCATTTCACAAACTAAAACGTCTTATATTTCTAAACGGAGGCTCAGCATATTAGGTTTAGTCAAAGTTAATCGTTACAAAGTTTGACTAACTATATACAGTATTAAATAATATACTCATTAAAAAATCAATATACAGTAAACAATGTCGTCAGTGTGAGTTTTGAACTATCAGGAAAGAACATTCAATTCTCAATTTTCCGAGATATGACAAGCGAGGTTCTTATTTTTCGTCAAGAAAGTCCGAAGAATATGGATCTGAATGCCACAATCCAGGTTTTCAGACATATATATATATATATATAGTGGACCGACATGTTGTACTGACAATACCCATGTTTTATGTGCTTTCAAACTTCCTATCTAACTCTGCCAACTTGAATGACGTTATCCTGATTTATCGAAATTATATTTGGTTTAATTTGAACTGCAAGTAAATTGTAGGTTCCTTTGAAAGTTTCATGAAAAACCTTTTGGAGGTACCCTTCGGGGAAGGGGTGAATTAATATATCGGAAACCATTATGAGCTTTGATGATAGGTTCAACTTCTTTCTAAGATTTTGCATCTTGACAATTTAACAAAATTAAGTCAGAATTGAGCTACATGTAAGCGTGATAGATTGCTTTTGAATTAAATGTGTTTTCAGAGGTAGATGGGTGCATCTTCTTGTAGTAAACAATGTCGTCAGAGTGAGTTTCCAATTATCAGGAATACCATTATCAATTTTCGGAGTGATGTCAAGATTATTCTCTCTCGTAAAGGAAGTTCGAAGAATATCGATCTAAATGCTAGAAGCCAAGTTTTCACACACACACACCTATATATATAGTGGACAAACATATTGTACTGATGATTTCCTGTGTTTTATGAATTCTCAAACTCGCTACCTAACTTCGCCCACTTGAATGACCTTATGTCGAATTATCAAAATTAGGTCAAATTTGAACTACTACAAGCAAATTGTAGGTTACTATGAAAGTTTTACGAAAAAGATTTTGAAGGTACCCATCGGGGTGTCACAATTAATATATGACAAACCATCCAACGAGATTTTTGATGACAAATTCAACTTCTTGCTAAGATTTTGCATCTTGGTTGTTTAACAAAACTAGGCCAAACTTTAGCTACAAGTAAGTGCAATAGATTCCTCTTGATTTAAAAGTCTTTTCGGAGGTAGATATAGGTGCATCTTCTTGTAGTAGACAATGCCGCTAGTGTGAGTTTCCAACTATCTTAGGAAAGAACATTCTTAATTTTTCGAGTGATGACTAGATTGTTCTTTCCCCTAAAGAAAGTCCAAAGACTATGGATCTGAATGCCGCAAGCCAAGTTTTCACACATATATAGTGGACCACCACGATGCACTTACGATTTAACATGTTTTATCAGTTCTCAAATTTCCTAGCTAACTTCACCCACTTGAATGATTTTATGTCGATTTATCGAAATTAGGTAAAATTTGGACTACTGCAGGTAAATTGTAGGTTGCTTTGAAAGTTTTACGAAAAAGCTCTTGGAGGTACACATCGGGGGGAGGGTTAATTAATATATATCAGAAACCACCGAGTGTTTTGATGAAAGGTTTATCTTCTTATAAAGATTTTACATCCTAACTATTTAATGAAATTAGGTCAAACTTTGCTCACTGTTTCATGAAATTACGTCAAACTTTGCTAACCGATTAAATTTTAACATTGATCGTTGGATCAAGACTGGCAAATCCAAACATTGCTAACCGTTGGATATTCTTTTCCACTCTTAGCATCTAGAAAGATTCTACTGATAGTCTTGAGCACGATGAACACTAGTATGCGCAAACCTCAAAACACACAGTACTTCACTATTACTAGGTTTCAGGGTCCTTGTGCCAAATGCACAGACTTGGATGGAATTTTCATTTTTTTATGAGGTCCTTGATGTAAGTTGTACTTCCACCAACCACTCGAGCACCTAGCTCTTACGAGACCTACCATTGGATCGGCCATTCATAGTACTTCTTATCTTTATATTGTCTCTTATCTCTTACAATACCATATATACCACCACTACATAGTGTAGGGATTAACTTATTTTGAACATTGACCATTGGATCTCAAAACTAGCAAATCCAAACATTGTTAACCGTTGGATCTTCTTTTCCGTTCTTAGCATCTATAAATATTCTATTGATAGTCTTTAGCATGATGAACACTAGTACGCACAAACCTCAAAACACACAGTACTTCATTACTCGGTTTCAGGGTCCATGTGATAAATACATGGACTTGGATGCAATTTTTATTTTTTATGAGGTACTTGATGTAAATTGTAATTCTACCCACCGTGTTAACTCTCAAGCACCTCGCTCTTACGAGACCTACCATAAGATCGGCCATTCGTAGTACTTCTTATCTTATCTTTTATCTTGTCTCATATCTCTTAAATACCACACCACTACATAGTGTAGGGATTAACTTTGTACATATTAACCGTTGGATCAAGACTAGCAAATCCAAACATTTCTAACCGTTGGATCTTTTTTCCATTATTATCATCGAGAAATATTCGATCTATTGATAGTATTTAGCACGATGAACGCTAGTATGCGTAAACCTAAAAACACACAGTACTTCATTGCTCAGTGTCAGGGTCCCTGTGCTAAAATGCATGGACTTGGATGCAATTTTCATTTTTTACGAGGTTCTTGATGTAACTTGTACTTCCACCGACCATGTTAACTCTCAATCACCTCGCTCCTATGAGACCTACCATTAGATCGTCCATTCACAGTACTTATTATCTTACATTTATCTTGTCTCTTATCTCTTACAATACCATGCATACCACCACTAAATAGTGTAGGGATTAACTTATTTGAACATTGACCGTTGGATCAACACTAGCATCTAGGTTTGTACTCCCTCGCTCCGTCCCAAAACATAAGGCGCCTAAGGATTGGTCAAAAGTAAAACCTTACTAACTTTGACCAAATATTTAGAAAAAATATATCTACATCTACAATATTGAATGGACATATTAAGAAAATATACTTTATGGTGAATCTATTGATATGAATTTAGTACTCTAAATTTTTATATTTTTGTGTATATCATGGTCAAACTTAAAAAATGTTGAATTTTGACTAATCCTTAGGCGCCTTATATTTTGGCGGAGGGAGTACTACTCAACACGAATCCAGTTGCTCTGAACCATTGGATCTAACAGCCCAACGGTCATGATTAGTGCTATGGATCCAATTCAAAACTGCTCCACTATAGTAGTATAAGTAGAGATAATACAGTCTACTGTGCTATGAAACTTTGGGGGTGGTGACATGATGGTTCTAGAACATGCATGGTGGAGTTTGCTCTAGGTACTATTCAACACGAATCTAGCTTCTCTGAACCATTGGATCCAACAGCCCAACGGTTAGGATTGGTGCTATGGATCCAATTCAAAGCTGGTCCACTATAGTAGTAGAGATAGAGATATCTTATCTTGTCTTATCTTACGACTATAGAGTATACGAATAACTTTGAATATTGACCGTTGGATCAAGACTCGTGAATCCCAACATTTCCAGCTGTTGGATCTTCTTTTCCATTCTAGCATCTAGAAGATTCTATTGATAGTCTTCAGCATAATGAATGCTATGCACAAACCTCGAAACACATTTCTCCATCATACTAGAATCTTCTCCCTCATAGCTAATAATCGTTGACTTCTACATGATCTTATCTTATCTTACCACTATATAGTGTACGCATAACTTTGAATGTTGACCGTTGGATCAAGACTCGCGAATCCCAGCATTTCTAGCCGTTGGATCTTCTTTTTCATTCTAGCATCTAGAAGATTCTATTGATAGTCTTGAACACAATGAATGCACTATGCATAAACCTCTAAGAACACACTTCTCCATCATACTAGAATCTTCTCCCTCGTTTCTCTAGACCATGTTACCAAAAATTTCAAGTGTTAGGTAGCTAATAATATTTGACTTCTACACATGATGATACAAAGTACAAGGACCAAATATACACCCATACTTTATAGGTGTTGATCAAATTTACATTTTTTGTGCTTTACCAATTATAATTTTATATAGTGATGATATGTCATACGATTTACTATCTGAGCTTTATTAAGGTCTGCCCTTTTACACAATGTGGGAGTAGTATATTTCTTTGCTTAGATATATGGTCACCTCTGTCCATGCGTTGTACATGCTGAGAGAATAAAACGTTCCCAGGGGGAAGAGGGCAGCAACGAAGAGAAGTTGAAGGCGGTTCCATGTCAGAGCAAAGTTATGATGGGTTTCTAACACGAGGTACTCCTACGGCCTTACAGTGTACACTCTACTAGTAGTAAATTTCAGGACCTATGCACGCAAAACAAATCGTGTGTTTTCTCTCTCCTTCCCTATGCTCCATCTCTACTACCCTTTCCCCTCGCGCACCGGTTCGGTTGATCTCTCTCCCCTCGTCCACATCATGGCACTGTGCACGGGCTGCCTTGGTATGGCGGCTCTATGTCTATGGCGTGTTCGGCAGCCGCGTGTTGGTGTGGAGTAGGGACGAGGAGGAGTACATAGGAAGGAAACCACTTTGGTCCTCGGCGGCACAAAAATTCAAAGTTTTCCGTTCAAAATTTTCACTTGCTTCCCAAACATTAGGAGGGAAGGTTACTCAAAAGATTGGCCATTCGCAGTATTGTACTTATTATCTTCTCTTTACCGTGTATTATCTCTTCAATACAATACAATAAACCACTTCATAGTGTACGGATCAACTTTTTTACATTGGCCGTTAGATCAAGACTAGCAAATCCAAACAATGCCAACCTCTTGATCTTCTCTTCCATTCTTAGCATCTAGAAAGATTCTACTTTAGCACGATGAATGCTAGTATGCGCAAACCTAAAAACACAAACTCCATTGCTCAGTTTTCATGGTCCCTGTTCTAATAAATGCATAGACTTGGATGCAATTTTCGTTTTTATGAGGTCCTTGATGTAACTTGTACTTCCACCGACTATGTTAACTCTCAAGCACCTCTCTCCTATGACACCTACCATTTGATAGGCCATGCGCAGTACTTCTTATCTTCTCTTTATCGTGTCTTATCTTTTACAATACAATAAACCACTGCATAGTGTACGGATTGACTTTGAACATTGACCGTTGGATCAAGACTAGCAAATCTAAACATTGCCACCATCTTGATCTTCTTTTCCATTCTTAGCATCTAGAAAGATTCTAATTTAGCACGATGATGCTACTATGCGCAAACCTAAAAATACAAACTCCATTGCTCTGTTTTCATGGTCCTTGTGCTAATAAATGCATGGACTAGGGTGTAATTTATACTTTTATGAGGTCCTTGATGTAACTTGTACATCCACCAACCATGTTAACTCTCAAGCACCTCTATCCTATGAGACCTACCATTTGATAGCCATGTGCAGTACTTCTTATCTTCTCTTTATCATGTCTTATCTCTTACATTACAATAAACCACTGCATAGTGTACGGATTAACTTTGAACATTGACCATTGGATCAAGACTAGCAAATCCAAACATTGCCAACCTCTTGATCTTCTTTTCCATTCTTCGCATCTAGAAAGATTCTACTTTAGCACAATGAACGCTAATGTGTGCAAACCTAAAAACAAAAACTCCATTGCTCAGTTTTCAGGGTCGATGTGCTAATAAATGCATGGACTTGGGTGAAATTTCCATTTTTATGAGGTCCTTGATGTAACTTGTACTTCCACCGACCATGTTAACTCTTAAGCACCTCTCTCCTACGAGACCTACCATTTGATAGCCATGTGCAGTACTTCTTATCTTCTCTTTATCGTGTCTTATCTCTTACAATACAATAAACCATTGCATAGTGTACGGATTAACTTTGAACATTGACCGTTGGATCAAGACTAGCAAATCCAAACATTGCCAACCTCTGGATCTTCTTTTCCATTCTTAGCATCTAGAAAGATTCTACTTTAGCACGATGAATGCTACTATGCGTAAATCTAAAAACACAAACTCCATTACTCAGTTTTTAGGGTCCTTGTGCTAATAAATGCTTGAACTTGGATGCAATTTTCATTTTTATGAGATCCTTGATATAACTTGTACTTCCACTGACCGTGTTAACTCTCAAGCACCTCTCTCGTACGAGACCTACCACTTGGTAGGCCATTCACAGTACTTATTATCTTCTCTTTATCGTGTCTTATCTCTTACAATACAATAAATCACTGCATAGTGTATGGATTAACTTTGAACATTGACTGTTGGATCAACTCTAGAAAATCGAAACATTGCCAAACGCTAGATCTTCTTTTCCATTCTTAGCATCTAGAAAGATTCTAGTCCCTCCGACCCAAATTAGTTGACTTAGATTTGTCTAGATTCGAATGTACCTAGACTTGTTTTGGTGTTAGATACGTCTGAATCTAGATAAAACTAAGTCAACTAATTTAGGTCGGAGGGAGTACTTTAGCACGATGAACGCTAGTATGCGCAAACCTCAAAACACAAACTCCATTCCTCGGTTTTTAGGGTCCTTGTTCCAATAAATGTGTGGACTTGGATGCAATTTTCATTTTTATGAGGTCCTTAATGTAACTTGTACTTCCACTGACCATGTTAACTCTCAACCACCTCTCTCCTATGAGACCTACCATTTCATAGGCCATTCGCAGTACTTCTTATCTTCTCTTTATCGTGTCTTATATCTTACAATACAATAAACCACTTCATAGTGTATGAATTAACTTTGAACATTGACCGTTGGATCAAGAGTAACAAATCCAAACATTGCCAACCGCTGGATCTTCTTCTCCATTCTTAACATCTAGAAAGATTCTACTGATAGTTTTTAGCACGATGAACGCTAGTATACGCGTAAACCTCAAAACACACACTTCATTGCTCTCCGTTTCAGGGTCTTTATGCTAATAAATGAAGTGACTTGGATAAAATAATTATCATTTTCATGAGGTCCTTTATGTAACTTGTACTTCCACCGACCGTGTTAACTCTCAAGCACCTCGCTCCTATGATACCTACCATTAGATCGCCCGTTCGTAATACTTATGTTATCTTTATCTTCTCTTATCTTTTAAATATCATACCATCACTATAGAGTGTACAAACCATTAACCATTTGATCAAGACTGGAAAATCCAAACATTGCTAACAACCATTGGAACTTTTTTTCCATTCTTAGCATCTAGAAATATTCTACTAAAAGTTTTTAGCAGGATGAACGCTAGTATGCGCAAACCTCATAACACACACACTTCATTGCTCATTTTCAGGGTTCTTGTGCTAAATGCATGGACTTGGATGTAATTTTTTATTTTTTACGAGGTCCTTGATGTAACCTGTACTTCCACCGACCGTGTTAACTCTCGAGCACCTCGCTCCTACAAGACCTAAAGTTAGATCGGCCATTTGCAGTACATCTTATCTTATCTTTATCTTGTCTCTTATCTCTCACAATACCATATATACCACTGCATGGTGTACGGAACAATGAATGTTTGATCAAGATAGGAAAATCCAAACATTGCTAACCATTTGATCTTCTTTTCCATTCTTATCATCTAGAAAGATTCTACTTTAGCACGATGAACGCTAGTATGCGCAAACCTCAAAACACACACTTCATTGCTAAGTTTCAGGGTCCTTATGCTAAATGCATGGACTTGGATGCAATTTTCATTTTTTATGAGGTCCACTTGTACTTGCTTAACAAAGAAAATCAGCGTGGTGCTCACTCCTGCAGCCTTACAGTGTGCTATTCCTCCTCTATGCAAGGAAAATAAATAGTATACTACTCTCTCCTTTGCTGCATCACACCCATCCTCTAGCTGATATCTCCCTCGTCCATAGTGTGGTGCTGCATGTGTGCCATGGTACTACGGCAGCTCTGTTTCTATCTTTTTTTCATAACTTTTCTCTGACACCGGACCGCTTTCAACACCTCTTTGCTGCACCCCTCTCGAGCTGCCTTCTCTGACCCCATAATCTCTTCTATAGTATTTTGTAATAACCTTCGATGCATCCCTCTCGGGCTGCCTAGGTGTATATATTTATATATACATACCAAGTACAATATCCCTTCTCTAGTGTTGTGAGTGTTGATCCTTGTAATAACCTTCCATGTGATATTTGGGACGAACCAAGTGAAAAAATCAAAACCTGAAAAGTTTGATCCGTGACTACTTTTTTGCCGCCACCCCAACCCAACGCCCAAAGTGGTTCCTTCACATGTACACCAACACAACGTAGCTAATGAACACACGATAGACAGACAGAGAGTCGTCGTAGCAATGTTAGAGTTGAAAGCGGCATCCCGTAGAAGTTCCACTTATAGTTCATTTTGAAGTACTCCTTTAGAAACTTCAAAATGAACTAGAGGCAGGACTTTCACGGGATCCCGCTCGCAAACCTAACCATGGCACATGTGTTGAGCGCCACACTCCGGACGAGGGAGTGATCAACTAGCAGGTGTGTGCAGGGGTGCCGAGAAGATACATACCGAATAAATAGAGTAACTAATACACTTGATTAATTTATGTAAAATTAGTACTCGTACTGTTGGATGTAGAGTAAAACTTTCCAATTATGCTAATTTTCTACCAACATTCTTTATACTATATATTTAGAGTAAATCTTGGTCAAAGAAAAAACACCCAAAACGAGACCTTATTATTCCTCGAGACGGAGGTAGAGTAATACTCCTACCTACTACTTGATAGCCCAAAATATATCGAGCTCGTTAGGGAACCCCAAGAGGAAGGTATGATGAGCACAGCAGCAAGTTTTCCCTTAGTACGAAACCAAGGTTATCAATCTAGTAGGAGCAAGGAAACACCCCAAAGGTGTAGCTAGCTGAACGTTGGCAGGGCGCACTATCGGTGCTAGTAGCAACGTGGAGACCTGCACAACACAACCACAGAACTTTGCCCCCAACTTACGATGAGGTTGTCAATCTCACCGGTTTTGCTGAAAACAAAGGATTAAACATATCGAGTGGAAGAAAGTAATAGTTTGCAGAAAGTAAACACAAAGCAGTAAACAGTTTGATTGTAGATTGAATGTAAAAGAAAGGACCGGGGTCCATAGTTCACTAGAGGTGGCTCCCATTAAGATAGATAACATGTTGGGTAAACAAATTACAGCGGGGCAATTGACAAACATCGAGAAAGCATACAAGCATATACTAATCATCTTGACTCCTTTGAGATTTGATTGGGCATTACAACATTATACATAGACCGCCATCCAACTGCATCTATGACTAATAATCCACCTTCAGATTATCATCCGAACCCCCTCCAGTATTAAGTTGCAAGAAATAGATTATTGCATTACGAATTACGTGTAAAGTAAAGAATACGATTGTTCTATGAACAAAGGATTGTTGTTTTCTCCCTAGTAACAACAGCACATCTAGTACCTTAGAGATTTCTGTCACTTCCCCAGATTACCAGAGGCATGAACCCAATATCGAGCATAAATACTAACTCTTGGAGTTGCTAGCATCTACTTGGCCAAGATAGCTACTAACAACGGAAAGCATGCAAGATCACAAATAACAAAGACATGATAGAATCAATAATCAATCTGAAATAGCATCTCATATCCATCGGATCCCCGCAAACACAACATGCAGAATTACAAATAGATGATCTTGATCATGAATGGAGGTCACAAGATCTAGACATGAAAGCACAAAGGAGGAGAACCAGCCATCTAGCTACTACATGGACCCGTAGTTCAGGGATGAACTACTCACGCATAACACCGGGGGCTTGCATGATGATGAAGAAGGCCTCCAGGGTGAATTCCCCTCTCCGGTAGGGTGCCAGGAAGAGCTTCAGATCCCTCCCGATCTAGGGATGGAGATGACGGAGGCTATAGACTCTTTCGTGGAATTTTGATCGGGTCCTTAGGGTTTCCGTATCAGAGGCAATATATAGGCAGAAGGAGAGGTCGAAGGGGGTGCCTGGGGCGGCAAGACCACCCCCTGGCGCGGGCCAGGACTAGCCGCGCGGCCAGGTGGTGTGGTCGGGCCCCATCCCCTCTCCGTCTCGTATTCTGGCTCCAAGTGTCCCCCGGTAAAATAATGACTTTGGCTTTTGTCCCATCCAATTCCGAGAATATTCATTTTCTGACTTCCTAAAACCAAAAACAGCAGAAAACAGGCAGCAGGCACTGTGGCTCTAGTTAATAGGTTAGCCCAAGAAATCATATGAAAACTACTCCAAAGTGTGGACAAAACACAAGAAAGTAGATAAAACCAAGCATGGAACATCAAAAATTATAGATACATTTGCAATGTATCAACATCCCCAAGCTTAACTCATGCTCATCCTCGAGGTAAGTGATAAAAAGAAAGAATATTTTTTGAGATGACATGCACCATCATAACATGATCAAAGTATTTGTAAAACATTCGAAGCTGGGATCATAGTGCTTCAATCATAACATGAAAGACAAAGTTCTAGCAATAATACAAAGAAACTATGTTGCAACATGAAAAGGCACAAAAAAAAGATTCATGAATAACAATGCTTTGCAAGGCTTTTGTTTGTTTCACATAAAGAAAACATAGCATAATAGTATTCAGCTTGTCCCTCATAGAGTAGCAAGTATAAATGCATAGGACACCTTCAAAGTTCATAAGAGTGACTAGATACAAATAGTTTAAAACAAGCAATATCAAGGTATGCATCAATCAACAAGTCTTGGGACAATGCACATAGAACTAAGAATGTCCACTATGCTCTGAAAGTAGGTGCATAAAGGTAGAAGGTGGAGACTCAATATAATGGTGGAAGAAAGGCCTTCATAGAAGGAAGCAGAGATTCAAGTTTCATAAAGAGCTTCCAAAAATTATGGTACTTATAGCTTTTAGCTCTCATTGCCCCTATCATAAGCATCTTGAAGTGATTAAGGTTGAAGTGAAAAAACTATGGTGTACATGCTTGACGAAGTATAAGTTAGAAATCTCATGTCACTTGAATACGAGGGCCGCTCCTCATGCTACTCAAGTTTAGTCACCGGTAAGTTATTGTCATTGTAAGTACATGTGTATCATAGAGAACCGCCAACGGGGTACCCCTTGGCCGATGATACGGAAGAATCCCCATATCAAAATGACAAGGCAAGCAGACAACGAGCATCTCAGCAATCACCATGGGATTATGGTGCTTTTTTCTCTCTTTCATCTTTTCATAATCTCTTTTTTTCTTTTCTCTTTTTTCTCAATATAGGACTCTTTTTTTATAAGAATAATGCTTCATAGACAGCTCATTATGGTTACGCTGCAGGTTTCCACCATGTCAGCATGGATTAGACCAGCGGCCCAGGCGTTTCTCTAACACATATACATAACTCCATGGACTTACAAGCTCCCCTTTCATTTCACACTGACGGCATCCATAGACAAAAGAGCATGATATCAACTAGGTACAAAGTACCAGTGCAATATTGAAAGTGTTCCCCATGTCAGCATGGTTCTGCTAATCCCCAACAAATAAGTGCAAGCATATACAACATAGACAACACAATGGTTCAAGTTTATTAAGGGCAAGAAAAGTAAAGTGTTCCATCAAGTTCGTGAGAGCTTTAATCACTAGTTTTCTCATAACAAGTTTAATTTGGAAGGTAAACAAAAACATGAATATACTTGGAATAGCATATGCTAATAGGTAGGTATGGTGGACTCTTTGGAATAACTTGGTTTAGGGAGTTGGATGCATGAGTAGAACTCATACTTGGTTGTGGAGGCTAGCAAAAGACTGGGAGTGACAAACTTAGAGAGCAATAATGGCCATAATCATGCAGAGCGACAAAACATCATTGATCAAAGCATAAAGTGATACTACAAGTTGAAAACTAAAGGATCATAAAGTCTATGGTGACTTGAAATATTCATAACATGGTGTGAGCATGCACCAAGTCGACCCAAATAAAGCATCAAAGGAGAATACCACTATACTAAGCTTTAATATGCTAAAACAACGCATGATTCATCCAAGGAACATTAAGCAATCTCAATTGTTTATAACAAGTCATGCTATAGCAAAGAATACTAACAATAAATCCAAAACAATATCAAGCATGGCATGACAAAGCATAGGCCATAGTAAAAAACGAGCTCTCTTTACCACTTAAGCATGAATTTTTCTACTCTTTTCCAAACCAAACCAAACTATTTGAAAACCAATGTATGAAAGAGGGGGTCCAACCAATTTATTCAGAAAACTAAGAAAACAAAGAAAACTAAAAACCAAAAGAAAAAATAAAAAGAAGACGCTCCAAGAACAACACAACTGTGCATGAAACAATAAAAATGAAGCGTTTGGAAGAAACCTGGAATTTTTATTGATAAACAGGAGGATGCCTTGGGCATCCCCAAGATTTGACGCTTGTACTTATTGGATATTTATTAGGGTGACACACGTGGCATCCCCAAGCTTGAGCTTTAGTCCATCCTTCATCTCATTACTCATTACTTTCATACACCTAAAAATTTTCCTTCATACAAAACTTCACACAATCTTTATTAGCAACATTAGTGCACTCAAGATAATAAGTCTTCAGGTTCAGTTCTAACACCAATAAAACTTCCATTAAAACACTAGCTACTGTAGCACTTCCCTCAAAAATCTCAATTCTCCAAAAGAACTCAAAAAGGAACCAAGAAGGAGCAAATGCAGAAAATGACAGAAATCTGTCAAAACAGACCAGCAGGTAAAGACGAATTTTTTCGAAGACCTTCTGTTGCTCAAATCAAAAAGTGTTGAACTAACGAAAGTTATATAAGAACCTGGGGCAGAAGCACAAAAATTCACGCCTCAAAATGACGTACATATATTCTACACGAATTTTTACGGTGAAGCACAGAAATCTGTTTCGGGACAGAAACTTTTCCAATCATTACTTCTCTCTCATTAGAGGTTACTCTTGGCACAAAAAGCAAATAAAAAGGATAAATAGCAGTTATTACTGAAGTAGTAACTTCCAAGACTCATCTAAAACATTTGGGTTATCTCCGAATAAGTACTTTTCTTTAACACCTTTAAGTTAGGCATAAGTAGCAAAAAGAATCAAGTGTTCTCAAATGAAGAAGCATTAAGACCAAATTTTATTTTCATAGGAGAGGCAAAAGAAATCTTCTCTCTCTTCTTAGGGAAGTGCTCTATACCTTTCTTGAGTGGGAGTTGATATTTAATGGTGCCTTCTTTCATATCAATAATAGCACCAACAGTTCTAAAAAAGGTCTTCCCAAAGTAATAGGACAAGAAGCATTGCATTCAACATCCAAAACATAGAAATCAACGGGGACATAGGCATTGTTGACCATAATAAGAACATTATTAAGACTCCCCATGAGTTTATTTTTAGCATTATCATCAAGTGGGACATTCAAATAACAATCTTCAAGTGGTGGCAAATCAAGCATATCATAAATCCTTTTGGGCATAATAGAAACACTACTATCAAGATCACATAAAGCTTTGAAATCAAAATCATTCACTTTCATATTAATGATGGGTTCCCAACCATCTTTGTGTTTTATAGGAATAGAAGCTTTATGTCTCATATTTTCTTCTTTAATTTTATGAGAGCATCAGTAATGTGTTTTGTAAAGGCCATGTTCATAGCACTAGCATTAGGACTTTTAGCAAGCTTTTGTAGGAACTTAATAACTTCAGAGATATTGCAACCATCAAGATCAAAACCATAATTATCATCTAAGGTAGTAGAGCTATTACTAGCCTCAACACGAGTGGTGGTGAAAGTAGAAACACTAATGTTTCAAGCAATTTCATCTTCTCTTTCCAACTTAGCATGTAATTCAGCTAATAGTCTAACATTTTCATCAATTCTTACTTGTATGGCATTAGTAGCTGCAAAAGGATTATGAATAGTTTCAGGTTTAGCAGCCATTTTATTCAAACAAGATTGAGCTTCAGCCAAAGATGCTATATTTCTTTCAGCATTAGAGAGTTTTTCCTCAATAGTTTTATTGAAAGTAGTTTGTTTACTAATAAAGTCTTTAAGAATAACTTCAAGTTCAGAGGGAGCACTCCTATTATTGCTGTAGGAATTTCCATAAGCATTACCATTGTTGGGAGGATATGGCTTATAATTGTTGTTACCAAAGTTATTCATGTAGGCATTGTTGCTAAAATTATTATTTCTTATAAAGTTCACATCAACTTGCTCTTCTTGAGCAACCAAAGAGGCTAAGGGAACATTATTTGGATAAATATGGGCTTTCCCATTAACAAGCATAGACATAATAACATCAATCTTATCACTCAAGGAGGAGGTTTCCTCAACAGAATTTAACTTCTTACCTTGTGGAGCTCTTTCAGTATGCCATTCAGAATAGTTAACCATCATATTATCCAAAAACTTTGTTGCAGCACCCAGAGTAATGGTCATAAAGGTACCTCCAGCAGCAGAATCCAATAGATTTCTTGAAGAATAGTTCAATCCTGGATAAAAAGTTTGGATGATCATCCAAGCAGTCAGTCCATGAGTGGGACAATTCTTTACCAAAGATTTCATTCTTTCCCAAGTTTGAGCAACATGTTCATTGTCAGATTGTTTAAACTTCATTATTTCACTTCTCATAGATATAATCTTAGCAGGAGTATAGTATTTTCCAATGAAAGAATCTTTGCATTTAGTCCAAGAATCAATACTATTCCTAGTTAAGGAATTCAACCACTCTTTAGATTTTCCTCTCAAAGAGAAAGGAAACAATTTAAGCTTAATAATATTTCCATCTATATCCCTATGCTTTTGCATCTCACAAAGTACAATAAAGTTATTTAGATGGGCAGCAACATCTTCATTACCAATACCAGAAAATTATTCTCTCATAACAAGATTGAGTAAAGCAGGTTTAATCTCAAAGAAAGTAGCTTCAGGAACAGGTGGAGCAATAGGTGTGCTCATAAAATCATTGTTGTTGGTGCTAGTGAAGTCACACAACTTAGTGTTTTCAAGAGTAGTCATTTTTTGTGTTTTCAATAAAGAAAGAAAACTAGTAAAACTAATTTTTTTTGTGTTTTTGATAAAGAAACAAGCAAACAAAGCAAAAGTAAACTAAGCAAAACAAAAATAACAAAGTAAAGAGATTGGTTACGAGGGACTCCCATTGTGAAGATGTCCTTGACTCCCCAGCAACGGCGCCAGAAAAAGACTTTGATGGCGTGGGGTTTACGTGGGAGCTTCTTCTTGTTCTTCGTTCCCCGGCAACAGCACCAGAAAAAGAGCTTGATGGCCCAAAATATATTGAGCTCGTTGGGGAACCCCAAGAGGAAGGTATGATGAGGACAGCAGCAAGTTTTCCCTCAGTACGAAACGAAGGTTATCAATCCAGTAGGATCAAGGAAACACCCCAAAGGTGTAACTAGCTGAACGTTGGCAGGGCGCACTACCGGTGCTAGCAGCAACGTGGAGACTTGCACAACACAACCACAGAACTTTCCCCCCAACTTACGATGAGGTTGTCAATCTCACCAGTTTTGCTGAAAACAAAGGATCAAACGTATTGAGTGGATGAAAGTAATAGTTTGCAGAAAGTAAACACAAAGCAGTAAAAGTTTGATTGTAGATTTAATCTAAAAGAAAGGATCGGGTTCCATAGTTCACTAGAGGTGGCTCTCCTTAAGATAGATAACATGTTGGGTGAACAAATTACAGCGGG
Organism: Avena eriantha; assembly: GCA_910589775.1. NCBI lineage: Eukaryota > Viridiplantae > Streptophyta > Magnoliopsida > Poales > Poaceae > Avena > Avena eriantha. Next base: position 146,558,957 of record OU342743.1, read on the forward strand.
GCAATTGACAAACATCGAGAAAGCATACAAGCATATACTAATCATCTTGAATCCTTTGAGATTCGATTGGGCATTACAACATTATACATAGACCGCCATCCAACTGCATCTATGACTAATAATACACCTTCAGGTTATCATCCGAACCGCCTCCAGTATTAAGTTGCAAGCAACAGATTATTGCATTACGAATTGCGTGTAAAGTAAACAATACGATTGTTCTATGAACAAAGGATTGTTGTTTTCTCCCTAGTAGCAACAACACATCTAGTACCTTAGAGATTTCTGTCACTTCCCCAGATTACCAGAGGCATGAACCCACTATCGAGCATAAGTACTAACTCTTAGAGTTGCTAGAATCTGCTTGGCCAAGATAGCTACTAACAACGGAAAACATGCAAGATCACAAATAACAAAGACATGATATAATCAATAATCAATCTGAAATGGCATCTCAATATCCGTCGGATCCCCGCAAACACAACATGCAGAATTACAAATAGATGATCTTGATCATGAACGGAGCTCACAAGATCTAGACATGAAAGCACAAAGGAGGAGAACCAGCCATCTAGCTACTATATGGACCCGTAGTCCAGGGATGAACTACTCACACATCACACCGGAGGCTTGCATGATGATGAAGAAGGCCTCCAGGGGGAATTCCCCTCTCTGGCAGGGTGCCGGGAAGAGCTTCAGATCCCTCCCGATCTAGGGATGGAGATGATGGCGACTACATACTCTTTCGTGGAATTTTGATCGGGTCCTTAGGGTTTCCGTATCAGAGGCAATATATAGGCGGAAAGAGAGGCCAAGGGGGTGCCTAGGGCGGCCAGACCACCCCCTGGCGCGGGCCAGGCCTAGCCGTGTGGCCAGGTGGTGTGGCCAGGCCCGACCCCTCTCCGTCTCATATTCTGGCTCCAAGTGTCTCCCGGTAAAATAATGACTTTGGCTTTTGTCCCGTCCAATTCCGAGAATATTCATTTTCTGTCTTCCTGAAACCAAAAACAGCAGAAAACAGGCAGCTGTCACTGTGGCTCTTGTTAATAGGTTACTCTAAGAAATCATATCAAAAGTACTCCAAAGTGTGGACAAAACACAAGAAAGTAGATAAAACCAAGCATGGAACATCAAAAATTATAGCTACATTTGCAATGTATCACTACTCCTACTTCACGCTCCTACTTATGCAAAAAATACTATAGTAGGACCTGTAAATAAATAATGTGTCTAGTTAAGCCGACGTGATGAGACTATACAGCGCCAGGATGTGACATGGTTAATTTATTAAAAGAAACGAAAAAAACCTCTTTCAAAGAGCCATCGCATCTTTCCCATCTCCGTTTAGTTTATCCCCACTCATCGATGCCACCTGGCCGCATTTGGGATCCTCTCCACCGTGCTGATCACACATTTTACTCGCCATCTATCCTTCCAGACCACCACCCCTCTCCTCCAAAAAATCCCAAACGGTTCTATATAGATCCGCCATCGCCCCCAATCCTCCTCGGCGCGATGGCGGATCATCTATACAAAATTTTGAGAGGTTCGAGGGAGAGCTGGCGGTGCAATGGCTTTAACAAGGTCGGTGACCACGTCGTCAACCAAATCGCTGAGCGTCTCGACGCTAAAAGTGTCGTCCAGCTGGCCACATGCTCCAAGGAGCTACACCGCCAAGTCGTCGGTGGAGAAGGTTACAGCTGCCCGAACTACATCTTCCCGGAAGTGGTCTCCTTCAATGAACTCTATGCCCACATGATCTCCTGCATCCACAGCCCATTTATCTGCACGGAGCCAGGATGCAACTGGGTCGGCAACAAATTAACATTGTATCTGAACCTCAAATCCACCCACTCGATCAAGGTGCCCATAGTCCTCTACAGCGTCAAACAATGGGACCCGTATAAGCCGGTGCCTACAGGGTGCTTGCGGAGAACAAATGTCATCGGCATCAGGAAGATGGGCATGCTGTTCATCAGCGAGATTGACGGGCACAACACAGAGATTTTCCTGTCCGTCAGCCACGTAAGGTCCACGGCGCGGGAATTGGAGGAGTACAAGGTGAGGATATCATCATTGATCGATTTTCGTGGGTTCTATCAGCTCGAGTTTTATCCTGAGCCAAAGATTGTGGAGCCGCCGGCCGAAGCCGCGGTGGCTGCGCTTAACCATTACCTGTCGGTAGCAGGTACTTATTGTCAAGCTCCTCAATTGTTGGTCGGAGTTCGTCGTGGAGTTCCAATGTTGGATCGACAACGACATCAACCCATTGTGAGATATCACATCTTAATATTCTCCCGATGATCCTCATATGAATGTATATGTAATTTTCTAGTCCCTCTATTCTAATATTAATTACTTTATTTATTTTAGTGACAGATTCCTTTCGCAATCGGAGTGGTGGAAATGGCTGGAAAGATCCATGAATTTTACATCTATGTTGCTAAGGGTGAACAAGCGAAAGCCTATTACGAGGATCCATAGACGATGATAAAACGAGAGAAGCGTGCCAGGAAGGAAAGCAAGCGCTACCCGGCCACGACCTGGACACGCTGAATTGTTGGCATTCAGATCTTGTGGTGATTCTGACCTCTCTCTTTATCTCATGCATGTTTGGAGTATATGATGGGACATGTAATCGTTCCTAGCTAGATTAAGGTTCTACTAAGAGTAGGTTTATACTTCTACCGAGTATTTTGTATGGAGTTCTGCAATTGCTAATATATTTTGTATTAATTCCTATGTACTAGGAATTTTTCAGATCGAGTGCAGAATATGGCATGTACTGCTGAATCTTTCAAAAGCTATCGAATCTCTGAAATGTGCTGATGTTGCTATTATTAAAGTATTTTGTAGAACTAATACTCTTGTACTGGTACTTGTTTTGATCAATGGCAATAGATTGTTTTGCTTTTCTTTTGAAACATGGCCTTCTCAATCTAGATGAGGCCTGGGCTTCTTGGGTTGCATATATGTTGGTCACAAATGCATTGATGTAAGAACAAGGTTATGCACACAAATGCAGACTTAATCGTTAGTCTTGCTTGCTCCAATGATGGAGTGTGTTTAGAGAAAAGGGCAAACTCATCCCTTGCACGTTAAAAAAACAAAAAACATGCCCAATGTTGAGACTCCCACCAGAAACATTTCCTACTACGCCAAGATGCACCCATATACCAAATTAATGCGGGAACAGTACATTAACTATGATGTCGATATGTCCATGACCTTTTTTGGTCATCAGGGTTCAAACCTAATAATATTCATACATGGTGGGAAAATATGGCGTGGATGGTTTCCAAAAGTTGTCAAATCCCATGGTTATAAGTTTCCTGGAAGGTTGTTGATACATTGCAAATGTATCTATAATTTTTGATGTTCCATGCTTGGTTTTATCTACTTTCTTGTGTTTTGTTCTAACTTTGGAGTACTTTCTATACACTTTCTTGGACTAACCTATTAACAAGTGCTACAGTTCCAGTTGCCTGTTTTCTGATGTTTTTGGTTCCAGGAAACTTAGAAAATCAATATTCTCGGAATTGGACCGGACAAAAGCCAAAGTCGATATTTTACCAGAAGACTCACGGAGCCAGAAGACGAGACGGGGAGGGGCTAGGGGCTGGCCACACCACCTAGTGGCGCGGGCTAGGCCAGGCCACGCCAGGGGGTGGTGTGGGCCCTCCAGCACCCCCTCGGTCTCCCCTCTCGCCTATAAGAGCCTCCCGATGCATAAACCCTAAATCATAAAGCCTCTAGCCACGAAAAGTTCCGCAGCACCGCCGCCACCGAAGGGGAGATTTGGGGGACACAAAGTCTCTGTTCCGACACCCTGCCAGGACGGGGAAGTGCCCCCGGGGCCATCTCTATCGATCTCCACCACCATCTCCATCACCGTTGCTGATTCCCATGATGAGGAGGGAGTAGTTCTCTCTCGAGGCTAAGGGTTCTACCGGTAGCTATGTGTTCATCTATCTCTCTATGCATGATTATATTGTGATCATGAGCTTGTAATCTATAGATCTACCTTGCTACTCGAGTGCTTTAATAGATCTCTGCTCTCCCCATGTGTGTGAAAGTGACAGCGTGCACACCATGGAGGCCCTTAGGCTAGAGATTACAAATAGTTGTTATGAGTTATATTTGGAGTTGGATGTTTCTATGAAATTTTGGTGTTTGTTTGAACCATCTAGTGCTCAAGGTGACAGTGTGGGGTTATCTAGATGCGGAAAGCGAACTTTGAGGTGTGCTGTTATAGCCCTACCGTTGATTAGAGTCTCCAACCGAAGGGTAGTTAAGAGTAGTATCATAAAGAGAAGATATTTATATGAGAGTGTTCACTAGTGAAAGTATGATCCCTAGGCCTTGTTTCTTAGCATTAAAACACCATTTTCAACTAGATCTGTTACATCTTTGCTTGTTGCTATCTTTATTTCAGTTTGCCTTTAGTCTCTTCCACGCCATCAAAGTATTTTCTAGCACCATTGTCTTATATCTATACCACTTGTATTTCAATATCTCTTCACCGAACTAGTGCACCCATACACCTGACAAGTGTATTGGGTGTGTTGGGGACACAAGAGACTTCTTGTATCTTGATTGCAGGGTTACTTGAGAGGGGATACCTTTGACCACTTCCTCCCTGAGTTCGATAAACCTTGGGTGATCCACTTAAGGGAAAACTTGCTGCTGTTCTACAAACCTCTGCACTTGGAGGCCGAACAACTGTCTACAAGAATAGAAGTGCGTAGACATCAAGCTATTTTCTGGCGCCGTTGCCGGGGAGGTAAGGTAAAAGGTACTCACATCCTCCGGTGTGAATGCTCGAACTTATTTCCTTTAGATTCTGCAATTTTGTCTTTTTGTTTCTTGTTTTCACTAGTTAGGCTTAATGGAAAACAACAACAAAATTAATGAGCTTTATCTTGAGTTAGGACATGAAGTTTTTAAAGAGAAAATTAAAAAACCTATGGAACTTTATTTGCATGCTAGTAGCAATGTTGTTAGTATGAATTCTATGGACACCATTATTGCTGATGCTATGGAAAAGTCTAAGCTTGGGGAACCTGGTGTTGATGAAAATGATCTTTTTAGTCCCCCAAGCATGGAGGAGAAAATCTACTTTGATGATACTATGCATCCAATATATGATAATTATAATGATGAATATGATATTTTCAGTCCACCTACTATTGAGGAGAAAATTAATTATGATTACAATATGCCTCCTATATTTGATGATTATGGTGATGAGAATAAAAATGATAGCTATTTTGTTGAATTTGCTCCCACTACGATTAATAAGAATGACTATGCTTATGAGGGGAGTATTAATTCTTTTTGCATGTGGCTCATGATAAGAATGTTTTATGTGATAGTTATATTGGTAATTGTATTCATGATGCTACTGAAAGTTATTATGAGAGAGGGAAACATGGTTTTATGTATCTCAACAATATTAAGTTTTCCCTCTTTATGTTGAAAGTCTTGAAGTTGCACTTGTTTTGCTTTACTATGACTGTTGCTTTGTGCTTTCATGACTTGTTTCTTTACAAAATTTCTATGCATAGGAAGTGGGTTAGACTTAAATGTGCTTTGAATTTGCTTCTTGATGCTCTCTTTTACTTCAATTCATATTTCTTATGTGAGCATCTTCTCAAACTATCATGCCTAACTTAAATGCGTTAAAGAAAAGTACTTATTGGGAGATAACCCAAAAGTTTTAGATGAGTCTTGGAAGTTACTACCTATGTAATAAACGCTCCTTATCCTTTTTATTTGCTTTTTGTGCCAAGAGTAACCTCTAACGAGAGAGAAGTAATGATTTGGAAAGTTGTTGTCCCAAGACAAATTTCTCTGCTTCACCGTAAAAATTCGTGTAAAATCTCTATACGTCGCTTCGAGGCGTGAATTTTTGTGCTTCAGCCCCAGGTTATTATCTAACTTTCGTTAGTTCAACACTTTGCAATTTGAGCAACAGAAGGTCTTCGAAAAAATTTGTCTTTACCTGCTGGTCTATTTTGACAGATTTCTGCCATTATTTGCATTTGCTTCTTGTTGGTTCCTTTTTTAGTTCTTTTGGGGAATTGAGATTTTAGAGGGAAGTGCTACAGTAGCTTGTGTTTTAATGGAAGTTTTATTGGTGTTAGAACTGAACCTAAAGACCTATTATCTTGAGTGCACTAATGTTGCTAATAAAGATTGTGTGAAGTTTTGTATGAAGGAAAAAATTTAGGTGTATGGAAGGAATGAGTAATGAGATGAATTGGTTGGACCCCCCTCTTTCATGCATTGGTTTTGAAATAGTTGGTTTGGATTCGAAAAGAGTAGGAAAGTTCATGCTTAAGTGGTAAAGAGAGCTTGTTTTTGACTGTGATCTACGGTTTGTCATGCCATGCTCGATATTGTTTTGGCTTTATGCTCAGTATTCTTTGTTGTAGCATGACTTGTTATAAACAATTGATATTTCTTATTGTGCCTTTGAAGAATCATGCATTGTTTTAGCATATTAAAGCATAGTATTGTGGTATTCTCCTTTGATGCTTTATTTGGGTTGACTTGGCGCATGCTCGCACCATGTTATGACTATCCCAAGTCACCATAGCCTTTATGATCCTTTAGTTTGCAACTTGTAGTATCACTTTATGCTTTGATCAATGATGTTTTGTCGCTCTGCATGAATATGGCTATTATTGCTCTCTTATTTTGTCGCTCCCAATCTTTTGCTAGCCTCCACAACCAAGTATGAGTTCCACTCATCCATCCAACTCCTTAAACCAAGTTATTCCAAAGAGTCCACCATACCTACCTACTAGCAAATGCTATTCCAAGTATATTCATGTTTTTATCTACCTTCTGAATTAAACTTGTTATGAGAAAACTAGTGATTAAAGCTCTCATGAACTTGATGGCACACTTTACATTTTCTTGCCCTTAATAAACTTGAACCATTGTGTTGTCTATGTTGTATATGCTTGCACTTATTTTTTGGGGATTAGTAGAACCATGCTGTCATGGGGAATGCTTTCGACATTGCACTTGTACTTTGTACCTAGTTGATATCATGCTCTTTTGTCTATGGATGTCGTCGGTGTGAAATGAAAGGGTAGCTTGTAAGTACATGGAGTTATGTATATGTGTTAGAGAAACAACTGGGCTGCTGGTCTAATCCATGCTGACATGGCGAAAACCTGCAGCGTAACTATAATGAGCTGTCTATGAAGCATTCTTCTTATAAAAAATAAGAGTCGGATATTGAGAAAAAAGAGAAAAAGAAAAGAGAAAAAAAGAGATATATGAAAAGAGGAAAGAGAGAAAAAAGCACCATTTTCCCATGGTAAATAAGATTGCTGAGATGCTCATTGTCTTCTTGCCTTGTCATTTTGATATGGAGATTCTTCTGTATCATCGGGCAAGGGGTACCCCGTTGGCAGTTCTCTATGATACACATGTACTTACTATGACAAGAACTTACCGGTAACTAAACTTGAGTAGCATGAGGAGCAGCCCTCGTATTCAAGGGACATGAGATTTCCAACTTATACTTCGTTAAGCATATACTCCATAGTTTGTTCACTTTAACCTTAATCACTTCAAGATGCTTATGATAGGGGCAATGAGAGCTGAAAGCTATTAAGTACCATAATTTTTGGAAGCCCTTTATGAAACTTGAATCCCTACTTCCTTCTATGAAGGCCTTTCTTTTACTTTTTATGTTGAGTCTCCACCTTTTATCTTTATGCACCTACTTTGAGAGCATAGTGGCCATTCTTAGTTCTATGTGCATTGTCCCAAGACTTATTGATTGATGCATAGCTTTGATATTGCTTGTTTTAAACTATTTGTATCTAGTCACTCTTATGAACTTTGAAGGTGTCATATGCATTTATATTTGCTACTCTATGGGGGACAAGCTGGATGTCACTATGCTATGTTTTCTTTATGTGAAACAAAGAAACGTCTTGCAAAACATTGTTATTCATGAATCTTTTGTTTGTGCCTTTTCATGTTACAACATAGTTGCTACGTATTATTGTTAGAAACTTTATCTTTCATGCTATGTTGAAGTACTATGATCCCAGCTATCAATGTTTTACAAGTACTTTGATCAATATTATGATGGTGCATGTCACCTCAAAAATTATTCTTTCTTTTTATCACTTACCTACTCGAGGACGAGCAGGAGTTGAGCTTGGGGATGTTGATACGTTGCTAACGTATCTATAATTTTTTATGTTCCATGCTTGGTTTTTATCTACTTTCTTATGTTTTGTCCACACTTTGGAGTACTGTTTATACACTTTCTTGGACTAACCTATTAACAAGAGCCACAGTGCCAGCTGCCTGTTTTCTGCTGTTTTTGGTTCCAACAAAGTCAGAAAATCAATATTCTCGGAATTGGACCGGACAAAAGCCAAAGTCGATATTTAGTCTCTTCCACGCCATCAAGCTATTTTCTAGCACTGTTACCACTTATAAATATCCATACCACTTGTATTTCACTATCTCTTCGTCAAACTAGTGCACCTATACACCTGACAAGTGTATTGGGTGTGTTGGGGACACAAGAGACTTCTTGTATCTTGATTGTAGGGTTGCTTGAGAGGGGATACCTTTGACCACTTCCTCCCTGAGTTCGATAAACCTTGGGTGATCCACTTAAGGGAAAACTTGCTACTGTTCTACAAACCTCTGCACTTGGAGGCCCAAGAACTGTCTACAAGAATAGAAGTGCGTAGACATCAGCTGTACACGTGACATCATAGGATGCCATGCGTAAACATTTGTTTTTCTGTTTTTCTGTTTTTCTTTATTACATGTGATTGTTTCAAAACGGGTTCAAAATTGTCAACATACGAATTGTTAGCAGGAAGTTGAATTTGTCAAAACTCTCGATTGTTTTTGATATATTAACTACCTGATGTGTACCACCAAAAGGTTTTTGTAGAACTTTGATAGAAATCTACCACTTTCTAGAGATTCTAGTTCAAATATGACATGATTTTGTTAATAGAGACATAAAGTCATTTGAGTGGTCCGAGTTAGCTCGGAAGCTTTGAAAACTCATAAAACTTGGGAATCATACATAAAACATTATCCACTATATCTGGAAACTTGGCTTGTGGCATTCAAAACCATGTTCTCTGTACTTTCTGTGCATAGTATATTCATGGTGCTAGAGGCCAACAATAATGGGATCTTCTATATGCTAGACATGACATAATCAAATGTACTGAAAGAGATCCAATGGTCAAAAATGTCGGGTTTTGCCAATCTATATCCAACAGCACTTGTTAGAAGTTATTCGTATACTATATAGTGGTATGGAAATTGTGAAGCAACATAGTCATTTTTTTTTAAAAGAAGTGTCAAGCATTATATAGTGGTATGGAAATTGTGTCATGTGCCTTTTACTAGTATGGATATGGATGATCAGTTGATATGACTCTCGGCTTTGATTTCCTATATAGATAGGTTAAGATCTAATACCTTTTTCTATTACAAGCTGGACGCTAGCCAAATTAAAAACCTAAATCGAGCGGCAAAATCACCCACCGACCTTGAAGAAATTCCCGCCCCACCGATTCAAAACCTTTAAGCCAAAATCTCACAACAGATAGTACCATTTTTCTATTATTATTAGCTGGACGCGGGCCAAATTCAAATCTCAATCGAGCGGCAATATCACACACCAACCTTGAAGCATTTCACGCCCCTCTCTTTCAAAAACTTTTGTCTTTAAATTTCCTGTTCTACCCATTGTTCAGACGATAGATGGGCATGCTAAAGTCAGTACCTCGGGGGCACGATCGTAATTATATTGCTATTCACCTATACTATGGTCCCGATTAGCCCTCCCAAAAATCCCAAGCTCCTCTGTTGCCTCCTCGGCCACCGCGCGCACCGGCTTGATCTCTGGTCTCGTGCGTCGCCGCAGAGCCACTTCACCGACGCTCACCCACCGCATCTAGTTCAATGGGTCTCTCTACCACTGCACCGGAGCTGCGGTGTCGTTCACCATGCTGATGACGTCATCGACCGTCCAAGCTCTGCTTTCTCGTCGCCGATGGCGTCATCGACCGCCCAAGATTTGCTTCCTCGCCGCCGAAAGCTACCGAACCGTACCAGATCCGCTTCACCGGTGTCCACCTGACGTGATCTAGTTCAAGGAGTTCCATGTCCACCGCTCCAGACCAGCTGCACGGGTGTCGTCGTTCACTGCACCGGATCTGCCTCAGCGATGCTCTCGTCCACCGCGTTCAAGCCGGCATCAACCGTCCAAGATCTGCTTCCCCGACGCCAACAGCCACCGAAACCGCGGCACCCTCGGTGACCTGGACGTCACTCGCATGGTACCGATGATGCTTAGACGCCTCTCCGACCAAGGTTAACCTAATCTCCTACCCGTTTTTGTTTTGTCAACAGAATAGTTGGTTCAAGCCTGTCATAGTGAACTGCATTTTTGTAATTGTGCTATTACATACAAGTCACTGGGCACGCCTATTCTTTGTGCTAGTACATGCAAGGTCATTAGACATGTTGGTTTGTATTCGCTGCTCTACAAATTTCAAGTCATGTACATGTCTGTTATTTTGTCATGCACATGTTCTTAGCTACTCCATACAACAGTAGTTTCCATCTATCGTGTAATTTTTGTAAAATCTGTAGTCAGTGGAAAATATTAGTGTGGATTCCCTGCTCTACAGTTGTTGAATCTATCTGGTTCGTCCTGAGATCAGTTCCTGCTATTATTTCCTCCTTGGCATCGTTCTGCTATCCTGTAGTAGTCGTTTAAACTCTTCGTACTAATTCGATTATAATTTTGTTGTTGCCATAATGTCATCTTGCTCTTCAAAAGCTGCATCACTAACTATTTCCTTTTTCTTGCATAGAGCTCAAAATGGAACAATGAACATGTTGGTTTGCATAGCCTATTATACAGGTTCACAAGGGATGCCATTACTTCCTTATCTGGTGCTGGTTCGTCCTGAGAAATGGCATAACTGTCCTCTACTATATAGTTCACTCGTGGTTTGCATTCCTGCTCTAGAATTTCTCTTATGATGATATTATAATTTCTATCTGGTTGATTTTTATGTATGATAGTAACTACTTGCCATTAAGTAGCTCACCGCAAATTTTGAGTCACCGAACGACTCTATGCATTCCAAGAGATGCCACAGCTTCCATATATATTTGCTGAAATTCTAAGAAACACTTTGTTTGATTGCTCATTTCATTCTAGGCACACTTGTCTAATGCTTGTTTGTACTGTTCTACAGATTCACGAGCGATGCCATTATATCTCGCATCTCGTTCTAGGTCTGGTTCGTCCGAAATCATGACATAACTATCCTCTACAATATATAGTTAAATCCGTGGTTTGCATTCCTGCTCTACAGGTTCTCGTATGATGCAGTTATAATTTCTATTTGGTTCATTCTTCGCTACGACAGTAACTACATGCCATTTTGTGGCTCAGCGCAAATTCCGAGTAACCCAACGTCTCTTGCATTTTAGGGTATAGAACTGCTTCCATATATATTTGTTCAAAATGACCTGGCTAGTTTATATCTGCTGAAATTCTAAGACACACACACACACACACTTTTTGATTGCTTGTTTCACGGTAGTCACACTTGCTTAATGCGTGCTTTCTTGTCATATTTGTTTGACGTGTTGGTCAATAATTGAACCATTGACCAGTTGGTCAATACTTGATTACTCCAGTTCATAGCTCCTATCATATCAGTCAAATGAGTAGTTTGTCTTGTTTGATGTATTAACTTGTTATTACTTAGTTTTAGACTGCAATTATTACTAGCCCCACCAAAAAGGGGGCTGCAAGATCATGCCCCCTCCAATGTAGCTGTCACACTCAACGGAAGATGTAGGTGATCGATTGAGAAAGCATATTGAGGACTTTGCTATCAACTTGATTGTCAACTGAAATGCCGATTTTTCTTTCCCTTGAGTTGATAATATGTAATAATTTTAAGAACTTTGCAGCTGATGTAATATATATATATAATTCGCGTAGGCCATGTATGCATTTAGTTGACACCGTCCACACATTGCGGTGGTCGTTACGGTAACTACGCCAGGCAGGTCGATTAGGGAACAGTACCATGTTGTATTCGGCCGACAACGAACAATAAAAAAATGCTGGATTATTATACACGTTTTATGATCTTGGCATGGGCTTCAGAATTGACGAAACTGTAAAAGGCCATAAACGTAACGGGCCAATGCGCATATGGTAACATGTCGTAAATATAACAGGCCTAACGGGCCATAACAGAAACAGGTCGTTACTGAAGCAGGCCGTAACAGTAGCAGGCCAGAATAGAAACAACCCATTACAGTAATAGGATAGAAACTGCACAAATCGCAAAACAGTAACAGGTCAAAACAGTAGTGGGCCACAACAGTAAATGACCAGAATAGTGACGAGCCTGAACAGTACGGTCCGAGAAATTCCCGGACGAGGGTAGTAACAGGCCGACAAATTTACCAGTCTAGAACAGTAAAGGGCCTTTTGTGGGCCTAAACAGCTAAAGACCAGAACAGTAAAAGTCCAGAATAGTAACATGCCAGAAGAGTAATGGATCATCTCAAAGAAGGGCCGTCAGTAGGCGGTCGATGATGGGCTACGATAACAGTGATGGGTTGACCGCTGGCCTTATGTTTACAGGAGCGATTTGGCGCAGGTTGCTAATGGCCACACAGTGTTGGACCAACATGGGCCTTATGTAGGCCGAAACAGAATCAGGCCTGAAAGTTCGTGGGCCGCTGCTGGCTGCATTTTTGGACCCATTTCAAATAGTACAGGACAAAACAGTAATGGGCCATCTTCTTATTGGGCTCCCCTTATGGGCCAGCCCAGTTAGTATTTAGCAGGCCTTGGTTGGGCATGGCTTCTGCCACGGTTTCTATGGCCATTAACGGCGGTAACCGACCGCTAACGGCGGTAACCGACCGCTAACGGCGGCTGCCACCTGGTAGTTCGCATGACGTAAGCAGTCAGCACGGCTGGCGAACATATCTACGATGGAACAAGATTCCGTGGCTGAAGGGTGCGATCCGCCACGGTTGGAAGAAAACCATGGTTAATTCATTTGTGACGGGGCTTTTACCACGAAGGACATCCGTCGCGGAAGAGTCTTTGGCCAGAAAAAACGGGCCTCCAACCACGAAAACCGTCCGTTGTAAAAGCCAACTTTTCTTGTAGTGATTTGTTTATAGAGTTAAAGTACCGGTGGCATACTCATTATTTTTGCACGGATAGAAGGGTACCCCCAATAGATATAGGGGTTATCCTGTCCGCTAGATCATAGAGGATCAGCGGTTGGTGGGCATGATCCGTGTGACAACTGTCTCGACCAATCAGAGCGTAGCAATGAAGATGAGTACAGGTGCGAGAGATCGATACAAAGAGAGGGGAAAACTGAGTAGCACTTAAGAACCAGGGGCAAAACTGAGTAGAACTTAAAAACCAAGGGCAAGACTGACAAAGGGATTCAAATAGAAAATATAAAAAGATTTAAAGAATGGAAAATGCGTCTTTTATACAATAAAATACATCTTTGCATACATCAAACTATTTGCAATTCAAATATACACCAGTTTGACAACTATTGCCTCATTCAGACAAACTATGATTTGGGATGGGATGTGTTGGGAAGAAGCTTGAGTAGAAAGCCATGAACCTTCATAGATAGTAGGTGATTTGAGAAGTGATGATTTAGGTTAAAACTTGGTTTATATACATTTCTTATGGTGGCAGGTCACATAATAAGACTCCCTAGGTAGATGCCACTATGTTTTTCTCTTTGAATTTGTTGTGCATAAAATGACTCAATTAGCTAGCTAAAACCTATTCATTGACTCCTTGTTGACCAACCATCGGAGGGTAAAATTGAGTATATTACCCATAGAAGTGTTAGTACTGGAGGGTAAAACTAAGTAGAACCAAAATTCCAGTGTTACACTCGAGGGAAAAATTGAGTATAACTGAGTCGCCAGGGTTAGACACGAGGGAAAAAAATGTGACTCACGGTACGCGTGTGCGCTGCACGAGGCGGTAACGGACACGTGTGTCCGTGCACGGTGCAGTAGCGTACGCGGTTACGCAGTGCACAAGAGTGCAACGAAACGTTGCTTCCCTTCTCCTTTAATATAGGCCTCCCCACTCTCACTCATCACTCATTCGCTCATTCAACCGTCTCTACTATCCCATCACCTTCTACAAACCCCCAAGAAAACCCCAACCATGCCGGCGATAGATAAGAATGACGCGGTGTCCATCGGTGCCTCCTAGGCCGCCGGCGAGGAGGCCCCTGTCCCCGTACAGGCCCCCGTCCCCGTCCCCGTATCCGCCGTAGCCACCGGCGAGGAGGCCCCCACCAGTCTCGAGCATATCCCACTCAGATGGGACCCCTACTAGGATTTTTTTTACATAAGGCCAGAGAACCCCTATGACACCAGCATCGCCGACCCATGGTCGGAGATAACCAGGGTTTTTCTCCCTTCCCTTATTCTTCCCCCGTTCCAATCTTTGGATGCTAGATCGTATGTTATTAGGAACCATCTGTTTGTATTTTTACAGTAGCTAATCATCTTGTGTTAGATCTCGTATTTCGATGAATCCTCCTTTTCGTATTTGAACCCCCTATTCGTAGTTGGGATCAGTATTCGAGTTGGTTTGAGATTTGGAGAATAATCAGGAGATCTCAATCGGTTAATTTATACAAATAATCAATCCTGATAATCAAAGTATCTCAATCATGTCCTTATTGCACTCTATTTGTTTTTCCAACAGGAGGATAGCAGCGACGTCCGCAGCGACGATGAGTCCAAGGACACCAAGACTCGTCATGTGCTGAGGAGGCTGAAGTCCGGCCAGTACAACAACTTCTTCGCCGGCGACATGTACAGGTGCCACTTCTGCCCCACCAGGAGGCTCCGTGCCACGGATTTCAACTCCCTCGTGAAGCATGCCGAGGACGTGAGGACCTCCGGCGAGTCCGTGAATGTCCACGGCTTCATAGCCAAGCACCAGGTGCTCTATCTTCACCTCCGCAACCTCCAGAAGGTGGCTATCAAGGAGGGTCGCATGCCCTAGATCAAGCCCAATGCGCCCAAGGTCAAGGGACTAGGCAGCAAGAAGTGGAGGAGGCATCAGCGGGAGGAGGCAAAGGCCCTCCTGGCAGAGGCCATGAGGGGCCACTTAGATGCTGCTGATGTTCTTTTGTTGTGTCTATGTTGAGCTTGTCCGCTACTACTGCTGAGCAGCCTAATTGCCGAACCTCGTGAAGTACTGTACTATATAACCTATATTAGCTGCTTTATCTACATCTACTCTGTTTACTTAATTTATTTATGGTGCTGGTTAGTTTTGATGCTCTAGATTTGCTACCAGATTGGGGAAAAACGAGGGCACAAAGAACAATGAATAACGAGAGAAACTGCTCTAGATTTGTTAGCTTTTTGGAAAAAAAATACAACTGTTAGCGAGAGAGAGAGGGAAAATGGCGCTCTTAAAAGGGCCAATCATAAAAATAACAAAAAAGAAAACTTCCAATTTAGGCGACAGGGCGCACGTAACCACCAAACGCGCCCACATGGTCCCACACCACGTATCTCATAATCGGCGAGAGATGGATGGCTGTTCTGCTATGTATCCTGGCCCCACCTGCCAGCATGTAACGGCCGAGGGGACGTAACGTAACACTCAACGCACGATCCGACCCTACGCTGTCCCACCGGTCAGCACCTAACGGTCAACCCTTTGACTTGACGGTATCCCCCCGCCTGAGCACATGAGAGAGTTTCGGAATGGAGGTAGGGCAAAAGTGAGGAAATACTAAGTGGCTGGGGAAAACTTAGTACAACTAACGAATCAGGGACACGAAAATAGAAATCCCAATTTATATATACTAATCTTCTCTTAGTTCGTAGCATTTGTGTTTTTTCTCCACTCTTCGACAACTTATTCCAAGCAATTACTCAATACGCAAAAGTTGTAGGTCAGTTCAATGTGCGACATGCCTACCACCATGGTTTACTTGGCCATAACTAGCTAGGGAAGTTTCTTACCAACTACTCCCTTCGTTCAGAAATGTAAGACATTTTAGTTTTATGAAACGAATGTATATAGACATCTTTTAGTGTATAGGTTAAAGCCGAATCTCTACGAACCTATACACTAAAAGACGTTTAGATATATTTGATTCACAAAGCTAAAACATCTTCTATTTCTGAACAGATGGAGTATGCGTTTTCTTTTCATTGGTCTTTGACATACCTTGTAATACAACACAAAAAATAGTGGACAATATACATAATAAAATTATCCAAAACCAAACATGCATTAAAAAGATCAACAACACATCACGTTATAACTACCAAATGTGGTACTCTATTCTTTAGCAGTAACTACGGCCGGCCCTGAGGGGGGCAGGGTGGGCGGCCGGCCAGGGCCCCCAAAGCCAATGGGGCCCCAACTAGGTATGGCATATGCTGTGGGGAAGAGGTTCACGTGGCATCGCCATTAGAGGTAGTTGAGGTTTTTCTCTCGTGCTTACCGGGGAGACAAAGAGAAAGCACCGAAGCTTTAGGTTCTCATGAAATGCAACTTGGGCTTTTTTCTTTTAGCGTTAGAATGGGCCTCTTTCGCTGTTGGAACTAGATAATATTCCATTAAATAAAAGCTAGAAGATTAAGTGTGTTGGGCCACAATCGAGGGGCCACAAGAACGATACAGGTTCTTTTTGCAGCATACACTCACTTGTTTTGAGATCTTTACAGCACACACATCGAGGTAATCATGGCCGGCTCTATATTTTTCAGGGCCCTTGGGTAAAGTCGACAAAAGGGCCCTTAAGGACAATGTATATATATATACGTATAACTAGATATATAGATGATATATGTGCCAATTTCACTTGTAAAATATTTAAAAACATATAGCCACACGTCATAGTCGAGATGTTGTAACATCCCAAAACTTCAATCCAAGCTTATCAAGATCAAATCAACCAAAAATGGGGTTAACAAAAACTTTTCCAAATTTAAAATGAAAGCATTCATATATGTGTGCATTTAAAATAGGAGTTGTTTGAATTGCCATGATTGAGTGATCCAATGCTTGTAAAATGTTTCTTAGGTGATTTAAACATCATCTACATCTTTCCCAAACTTTTCCTAAAGAAAATCAAATCAAAAAGTATTAAAAAGGAGGAATGGTCATTTTAGCCATTTTAATCCACTACACTACTTTAAGTGTTCCTAGCACTCATTTCTTAACAGAAATAATTCTTGATCTTTATACCCCTTGCTAGTACACCTAATGAGGTACCAAGGCGCACCTTTTGATCTGCTAAAAACATTCTTTTACTTATTTTAAATAGCATTTGAAAATTGAATCTAATGCATATGCATAGATCACCCCTGTTTCAAAACCCATCTTTTTGAGCTCCACTTTCAAAACCATTGCAACCAGAGACTAACTAGCACTAGTGGAGATCACTCAAAAAATTTGAAACCAAAATTCAAAACTTTCTTTCTTGCGGCCATTTCCACAAACACTTGGCAGGCAAGAATCTAACTCTAATCCTAGCTCACTGTTTACTACAGAGTTTTGCCCCCATTTGATCCCCATTTACTCCCTCTGTATCCAAATGATCTAACCAAAGCCTAAACACCCATCCCCTACACCCCTAGCAACAATGCCATGCCAACCCGAGCACCTAGTCGTCGGCCCAACTTGCAACCACCGCAGCCCCTCTCTCTCCCTCCATGTCTAGGAGGTAGCTCACACCTCACCGCCACCCCCTGTCCCCTGCTCGAGCCCAGCCCTGCAGTGGACCACCGAGGAAAGCCCACGCCCAGTGCCACCGCACCATGCCGGTGCCGCCCTCAGAGCGCGCTCTATCCCCGCTCGCACGGACCGCCCCTTGGCTGTAGCCCGCGCCCGCCGCTCCGCCTCGACCTGGAGAACACCCTAGACACCCCCGCTGGCCGCCCAACGCCTCACAGCCACCGCTCACCGTGGACACCGCCGCCTCTGTCGCGCAGAGCACCACCTCGCCCAGACCGCATGCCACTGCCCCTACGGCTGCATTCAATGCCTAGAGCACCACCAGGGAACCGCACGTCGATCACCACCCGCAGCCATGCCTCTACCCCGCTGTAGCCATGTCGCCACTGTCGCCTGCCCATCCCGCTCGGTCTCACCGTCGGGCCTATAAAAGGAGCCCTCCCCAGCCTCTTCTCTCCACACCACTCTCCTCCCCTCACCTCTCTGAACCTCACCCACCTCTCGCTGGAGCAAGGCGAGCTCTGCCTCGCCAGAATTGGAGCCGAAGCAACCGCGGTAGGAGGAGAAGGGCGCCGCTGATTGCGACCACCCCAAGCTCCGCCGCAACCGCGCCACGCCTCGCCGTCGTCTTCCACTTCGTTTGCCCGCCTCGCCGACCCCGCTGGAGCCCTGGTACGTCCCCAGGAGACCCCCACCGAGCCGCTAGGGTTCGAGCTCGCCGGTGACCTGTTTGTCGTTGAC
This sequence comes from Avena eriantha, assembly GCA_910589775.1. NCBI lineage: Eukaryota > Viridiplantae > Streptophyta > Magnoliopsida > Poales > Poaceae > Avena > Avena eriantha. The sequence continues at coordinate 146,577,516 of OU342743.1, forward strand.
GACGACCCTCAGCCGTAGATTCCCGTTCTAATCCTACGGCCCACAGCGCGTGTACCGTTTCGCGTGCTAAGTGCCGCTGACAAGCAGGACCCCCTGTCAGCTGAGCCCCGCGCCGCGGAGCGCCACTGGGTCGGCCCAAGTCTTTTCCCGCGCTAGCCCACCCATTCAAATCTGGATTTTTCTTTTTAGTTAAATCTAGTTTCTGTCAACTATTTTAAAATTCAATTCTGGGAGTTTGCCAAATCCAAATTGCATGAAAATAATTTTTCCTGAAAGGTATTAAGATGATATATCAAGCCCGTTGGATTTAATTCAGTTAGAGTTATAGATCTCTCCTAATAAAAATAAGAAGACAGAAGCATTTGCAACTTGCAACATTTTTATAAAATCAACCAAGTTAGCTTTTGAGTTGATTCCAACTCTCAAAAATCACAGTTCATCATATCTATCTAAATATGTAATAATATTAAGGTTTACATGCAGTGACTTTGGACTAGTACAAAAATAATGCTATATAGGCATTTCTAGTCACTTTAAATCATTAAATAATGAACTTAAACCAGAGTAATGTTGATCCAACCTTTAAATCTCATTCCCACATGTTAGAATATGTGGTGAGGACATGTGTCCACATGATCCCATATTTTAGGTGGTGAATATTAAATCTTAGTTAATTTTTCAATGAGTAGAAATTACTTTTCTAAAATAAAAAGAATGAAACTATGGAATTAAACTTGTGATGCTTGTGATGATAATAGATCACCAAATGTGTGTCTTAGAATGCTACTTAGCTTAGTTAAGTATTGTTTGGTGATTGTGCACTCCCTATGTATTTATAGATGATAGTACCGACCAAGCTTTTGAGGAGGAGGAGTTCTACCCAGAAGAAGAAGAAAACTTCAACCACTGCACCAACCAAGGCAAGCTACTATTAGCAAGCTAGCACTATTTAAGTGCAAGCCACCATTAACAATGCAAGTTAACACTTGCAAGTTTAGTGTTTAACAGGCTAGGATCAATTAGATGGTTTAGCTAAGATGCCTTAAGCATGCCTTGATCACACTCTCTTTTGACTATTAGTACTCCAAGTCTTAGTTACAAGATTTAATCCCTTAGTTTACACCAAGTTCTTTACTTGTTTTGAAGGTAGCATAAAAAGTATAAAACTTGGCCTATTTAGAACCCTTTAGATGTCATTCTATGGCATGAGATTGAACCCATCTTTTCCACCTTAGTGAACACTCTTAACTTAGTAGTTAGAGTAGATCAAAAACTTGAGTCACTTTAGATGGGAACACTTGGTGAAAATGAATTATGAAAACCTTGGAATGATGAGTCATTCTATTGAGATGTTTTGACATGTGTTGAGAAACACAAAGGATTGATGTTGATGAAAATGTTGAGGCATGAGCCTTAACCCTTTTATAAAATGCATGGTTGGATTCGGGTGCGATACCATTCCGAATTTATCGTACAACCACACTACCTGAATTGGGTAAGGCTTAGCTGGAAATTTATATGCATTAGTATTAGTTCCCTCACGGGAGAGGTCTGAGCTGAGGCTACCTCTCAATGTTGTCCAGCTATGTAGTGCCCAAGATGACTGATGGTCATGGTTGGGAGGCCATGCTCATAGGAGAGGTGCTTATACTAGGGTGTGTAAAGGGAAGGTTATGTTTGATTATCTGCATACTAAGTATGATGATTCAGGGTTATCCCTGACAGATGTATCGAATCTTGTGGTGAAAGTGTACCACCTCTGCAGAGTGTCAAACTATTCAAATAGCCGCGTCCGCGGTTATGGACAGTTGGAATGGCCATATTGTTTCGTTGTCAGATGTTTTCTAAATACTTTGAAAAGAATGATGAATCTAGACTTGACCACAACAGGGTTGTGTTTATGACAATAGCTTCCCAACTTAAGTGATTTTAGAACTTTACTTTATCTTTCTTTTCTTCTGAACTCAGCTTAGGTTTCAAACTTAACTTTATAGTTAAACTTAGAGTTAGAACTTTAACTTAGAAGTTTATACTTGTTAGTGGTAGTTTGCGAGTACTTAAAGAGTACTCATGGCTTTTGTCCCTGGCTATTATCATGGCCAGACTATGAAGGAGACTATCAAGATGATGGCCAACAGGACGGCTATGATAACTAGGACCATCTGCCTTCGTCAGCATTGCATGTGCCCCTGAAGATGGACCCCACCGCTACACTTATCTTTTATTTCCGCTGCTTGTTGTATTAAGACTGGATCATGAGATCCTTATTTGTGTAAGACCTTATGTATGGTTTGTAATGGATGATGTACTGTGATATCCAATCTGTTATGTCTCGCAAAAATGGTAATCCTGGGATTGCGAGGTATGGCATAACAGGCATCTGGGATTAAAAATCCGGGTGTTGACAAGTTGGTATCAGAGCCATCTTGACCATAGGAGACCCTAGTTAGAATGCACGTCAAACAAAAACTTAGTTTCAAAACCAAAGTGAGTATTTCCGAAAAACTATCTCCTCTCTTACCCTTGTGGATTCTTTGTCAAAAATTCATGTGCCTCAAAACTCTTACACTACTACTTAAAAAAATTGACACACTTGATCACTTCACTAACTTCCTCATCCTTAATTCTTGTAGATGGAGACTCGGTTCAGCAAGTTTTACCAGTTGGGAAACGGAGGTCAGCTGATCTTCGAGAGGGATCTGGATTCACTGTCAGAGTTACTGGGACGCCCGCAGCCGGAGTTTCTTGGAGCTCAACTTCCAGGACCCCCAGGTGGAGACCTACAGTGGCTAGTCACCGCAGATCTTAGAGGAAGCATTGAAGCACCAACTTCTGGAAGAATTCAGTTCTTCGTAAGAGAGAACAACTGGCTAGATGGATTAGCCAGGGCAATGCATGAAGCTCTTGCACATCTATGTGCCCTCAGTGTCAACAAGACCCAAGGAACCCGTTTTGCCCACTGTGCAAGACGTGATTTCATGGGAATGCCAATGCAGATGCCAGGCCACCCCGAGTTGAGGCGTCAAGTGGAGAACCTCGACTTCTTGCTGCATGAAAGACAGCAGGAACTGGACAATGCTAGAGAGTTAGCCAACCATAACCGTGCCATTGCCGACCAGCAGGCCCAGACTTTCGCACTGCTTGTCCAAGACCGTCAGTATCTTTGCCGCCAGCGTGCCAAGATGGATCGCACCATCGCCCGTCTTCGCAAGAAGGTGGCCGACCTCGAGAAGACCGTCAAGGAGCAAGAAGCTCAGCTTGTCGCCAAGGAAGAAGAAGATGAGGGTGAAGACATGCAGGGAGACATGGACTCTTACCTCAGCAACGATGATGATTTTCTGGCGGAGGATGCCGTGGACTTCTACACTGACGATGAGGACTCCGACTTCATCGACGGTGAGTAGATGCACTAGAGCACTATCGTAGCATGAGATGTATCGATCTCACTGTATCTTAGCTTGCAGAATGGTTCTTCAAACCATCTGTGTCCCTTTGATTGTTGTGGTGTGTGTTGTATCGTGTTCTTGCTTGCATGAATGAAAATGAAGTTAGTTGAAAAACCTGAGTCTAACTCAAAGTTTTAGTTTTGAAAACCCCAAAACCATGAACCTTAGAATTTCCCTCTTACCCCTATATCTCAATCTTCAGATGACTCGTGGAAACCAAGGAGGGAGCAGCTTGTCGCAAGACCCAATGCTGCAGATCTTGCAGAATCTCATCGCAGACCGTGAAGCAAGCTGGGCAGAACGCCAATCCAACTTAGCAACACTTCAACAGATCGCCCAAATGGCTCTCAACAACCAAGGGCATGGAAATCAGGATCACTAGGGATCCAAATTCAAAAACTTTCAGAACACTAATCCCCCATTCTTCAATCAATATGAGAACCCATTAGATGCTGATGACTGGTTACAGACCATGGAGAACAACTTAGAAGTTGCCAGAGTTGATGAAAATGAGAAAGTTCTCTTCACCACCCACTATCTGGTAGGAGATGCAAGAGCTTGGTGGAATAGCATCCGCAATATGAACCATGGTCAAGTGATGACATGGGAAGCATTCAAAGTCAAGTTTAGCCGCACCCATGTGCCGCAAGGTCTAGTCAACAGAATGAGAGATGAGTTCCGCGAATTGAAGCAAGGAAGAATGATTGTGGTGGAGTACCATGACAGATTCCTGTCACTTGCCAGATATGCACCTGATGAGCTCAACACGGAGGCCAAGAAGAAGGAGAGATTCTTGAACGGACTGCATGATGAGATGCAGACTGTCCTCGTCAACATCCGTTTCCAGGATCTCGAAGAGCTAGTCGACTCTGCCATCCAGATGGAAGGGAAGATTAACCAGGCAAACGACAACCGCAAGCGTCGTATGATGCAGCAGTCTGGATCCAATAGTCACCAGAAGTACCGTCCCAACCCTTCACCAGGATATGCCCCAAGGAACAACCGACCCCCAAATTCTCGCCCAAGCTACCCCAACCGTAGCGGAGGCAATGTGAAGTCTGGAGGAAACAATCACAACTCCGGTAACGCCAACAATTTCAACCGTGCACCTCCCAAGAACCACAACAACAACAACAACATTGCACCTAGAACTGGCAGCAATGTTGTACCTGTTGCAGTCAAGGACAAGTCCCAGATCACTTGTTTTGAGTGTCGAGTGAAAGGTCACTACTCCAATGAGTGTCCCAAGAAGACTACAGCCAATGCCAATGTGAATGCCCCAGCTCAGCAGCAGCGTCGTGTTCAACCAGGAAGGATATTTGCCCTAGGGAACCCTCACAACCGCAATGGCCATCTCTTCCACATGAATGCAGAAGACGCCCAGGAAGCGCCAGATGTAGTGTTGGGTATGTTTTCTATCAACTCGGTTTTAGCAAGAATATTGTTTGATTCGAGAGCATTGCATTCATTTGTCACCAAAGAATTTGCATGCACTAGTAAGATTCGTCCAACCAACCAGAAGCATGTCATGATAGTTCAAATCCCCAGTTCAACAACCAAAGCTAGAAAAATTTGCAAAGTTGTACCTATCAGAATACATGGGATAGATTTTTATGCCAACCTAATTGTACTTCGAACCAAAGGATTGGAAGTAGTACTAGGTATGGACTAGATGTCAAGGCATAAAGGATTGATAGACTGTGGTAAGAAAGCCATCACCATGACCAGTAATTCTGGAGTCACAGTAGAGCATATCTCTGAAACCTTACCCCAACAATTCAAGTGCAACCAGAGTGTAGCCTTGCCCACCATAGACCAAGTCAGAGTAGTCTGTGAATACCCCAACGTATTCCCAGATGAATTGCCAGGTATGCCCCCGGATAGGGATATTGAGTTCATTATCGAACTAATCCCCAGAACCGGACCAATAGCCCAGAGACCCTATAGCATGAACCCCTCAGAACTAGTGGAACTGAGGAAGCAGTTGGATGCTATGCTAGCCAAAGGTTTGATTCAACCAAGTGCATCGCCATGGAGATCACCAGTGTTATTCGTCGACAAGAAAGATGGAGGCAACCGTCTATGCACAGATTACAGAAAGTTGAATGATGTCACCATCAAGAAAAAGTACCCCTTGCCAAAGATAGAGGATTTATTTGATCAATTGACTGGAGCTCAGGTATTCTCAAAGATTGATCTTAGGACTGGTTATCACCAACTTAAGATCCGTGCAACGAATATTCCGAAGACCGCCTTTACTACTCGCTATGGTTTATACGAGTACACGGTTATGTCTTTTGGATTAACCAATGCCCCTACTTATTTCATGAATCTCATGAATAAGATCTTTATGAATTTCCTAGATAAGTTTGTGGTTGTGTTTATCGACGACATCCTTATCTACTCCAAGTCCGAAGAAGAGCATGAGCAACATCTGAGAGTTATCCTAGAAACCTTGAGAGAGCATCAGTTATATGCCAAGTTCAGCAAATGTGAGTTTTGGTTGAAAGAGGTAGGATTCCTAGGACATATTGTGTCTGCCGGAGGAGTCTCTGTTGATCCCGCCAAGATCAAAGATGTCGGAGAATGGGAAGCTCCAACCACTCAAACCCAAGTCCGTGCATTTCTCGGATTAGCGGGATATTACCGCAAGTTCGTAGAAGGATTCTCGAGCATAGCCCGACCAATGACCCAATTGTTGAAGAAGGACAAGAAGTTTGAATGGGCAGACAAGTGTGAAGCCAGTTTTCAGGAGCTGAAGAAGAGGTTGATATCAGCCCCAATTTTGGTCATGCCAGACATCAAGAAGCCCTTTGATGTGTATTGTGACGCATCCAAGATTGGTCTAGGATGTGTATTGATGCAAGAAGGCAAAGTCATCGCTTATCTGTCTCGACAACTGGAGCAGCATGAGCAGAACTATCCGACCCATGATCTTGAGCTCGCAGCTGTAGTTCTAGCACTGAAGACATGGCGTCATTATTTGATGGGAAATTGCTGTGAGATTTACTCAGATCATAAGAGCTTGAAGTATATCTTCACTCAGAAGGAGCTGAATATGAGGCAAAGAAGATGGATAGAGTTAATCAAGGATTATGACCTTGACATTCACTATCACCCCGGCAAAGCCAATGTGGTAGCGGATGCTCTTAGCAGATTGCCGTGTAGGCTTAACACCATGATCAAGGAGAAGCAACCCAGTTTGTATGAAGACTTGGAGCAGTTCAGGACTGAATTAGTTAGCAAAGGATTCTTAGCCAGCATTGAACTTCAACCCACTTTAATTAGCCAAATCAAGGAAGCTCAGAAGGGAAATGAAAGTATCGACGGAATCAAATGTCGTATTGGTACAGGAAAGGTACCTGGATTCACCGAAGACGAAGAAGGGGTACTGTGGTACAAAGGCCGTATCTGTGTTCCAGCAGATTTGGAGCTGAAGGAGGTTATCATGAAGGAAGCTCATGATACTCTTTATTCTACAGGATTTGAAAGAGAAATTTTGGTGGCACAAGATGAAGAGAGAGATCGGAAGCTACATCGCCAAATGTGACATTTGTCAAAGAGTCAAGGCAGAGCATCAGAGACCTGCAGGACTGTTGCAACCATTACAGATTCTGGAATGGAAGTGGGATTCCGTCGAAATGGACTTTATCACCGGTTTACCTACTTCTAGTAGGGGAAATGACTCAATCTGGGTCATAGTTGATAGACTGTCCAAGGTCGCCCACTTTATACCTGTCAAGACAGCTTACCAGAGTGCAAAGTTAGCAGAGCTATACATTGCTAGGATTGTTAGTCTGCATGGAACCCCCAAGACCATAGTATCAGATCGAGGAACCCAGTTTTTACCTCAAGATTTTGGCAGAAAGTCCAAGAAGGATTAGGAACGAAGTTGAACTTCAGCACAGCATATCACCCACAAACAGATGGACAGACTAAGAGAGTCAACCAGATCCTAGAGGATATGCTTAGAGCTTGTGTATTGGAATATGGATCAAAATGGGAAGACTGCCTGCCTTTCGCAGAATTCTCATATAACAACAGTTATCAAGCTAGTTTGCAGATGGCACCATTTTAATTCCTATACGGAAGAAAGTGTTGTACCCCTTTGAATTGGTCGCAAGTAGGAGAGAGTCAGATCTTCGGACCCGACATTCTCCGAGAAGAAGAAGAGAAAGTTCACAAATCCGTGAGCACCTCATGACCGCCCAGTCCAGACAGAAGAGTTATGCTGACAAGAGAAGGAGAGACCTGACTTTCAATGTCAGAGATTTTGTATATCTCAAGGTTTCACCATTGAAGGGAACTCAACGCCTTAGTCTATTAGGAAAGTTAGCCCCCAGATATATCAGGCCCTTCAAAATTCTGAACCGTCGAGGAGAAGTATCGTATCAGCTGGAACTGCCTGAAGAGATGTCAGCCATCCACAATGTGTTCCATATCTTGTTACTTCGCAAATGTCTGGAAGTGCCCGAGAAGACTGAAGTTTTCAAGAACATCGATCACAGAGCTATAGAAATCAACAATGATCTGACCTATCGGGAAGTACCCATCCGTATCTTAGAAGAAGCCTACAGAACCACCAGGACCAGGAGTATCAAGTTTCTCAAGATTCAGTGGAGCAACCATACCGAGGAGGAAGCTACTTGGGAGCGCGAAGATTACATTAGGACAGAGTTCCTAGATCTCTTTAGTTCCTAGTTTTCTTTGTAAATCTCAGGACGCGATTTTGTTTAAGGGGGGAAGGTTTGTAACATCCCAAAACTTCAATCCAAGCTTATCAAGATCAAATCAACCAAAAATGGGGTTAACAAAAACTTTTCCAAATTTAAAATGAAAGCATTCATATATGTGTGCATTTAAAATAGGAGTTGTTTGAATTGCCATGATTGAGTGATCCAATGCTTGTAAAATGTTTCTTAGGTGATTTAAACATCATCTACATCTTTCCCAAACTTTTCCTAAAGAAAATCAAATCAAAAAGTATTAAAAAGGAGGAATGGTCATTTTAGCCATTTTAATCCACTACACTACTTTAAGTGTTCCTAGCACTCATTTCTTAACAGAAATAATTCTTGATCTTTATACCCCTTGCTAGTACACCTAATGAGGTACCAAGGCCCACCTTTTGATCTGCTAAAAACATTCTTTAACTTATTTTAAATAGCATTTGAAAATTGAATCTAATGCATATGCATAGATCACCCCTATTTCAAAACCCATTTTTTTGAGCTCCACTTTCAAAACCCTGCAACCAGAGACTACCTAGCACTAGTGGACATCACTCAAAAATTTTGAAACCAAAATTCAAAACTTTCTTTTTTGCGGCCATTTCCACAAACACTTGGCAGGCAAGAATCTAACTCTAATTCTAGTTCACTGTTTACTACAGAGTTTTGCCCCCATTTGATCCCATTTACTCCCTCTGTCTCCAAATGATCTAACCAAAGCCTAAACACCCATCCCCTACACCCCTAGCAACAATGCCATGCCAACCCGAGCACCTAGTCGCCATCCCAACTTGCAACCACCGCAGCAGACCGCCCCTCTCTCTCCCTCCATGTCTAGGAGGTAGCTCACACCTCACCGCCACCCCTTGTCCCCTGCTCGAGCCCAGCCCTGCAGTGGACCACCGAGGAAACCCCACCCCCAGTGCCACCGCACCATGCCGGTGCTGCCGTCAGAGCGTGCTCTGTCCCCGCTCGCACAGACCGCCCCTTGGCTGCAACCCGTGCCCGCCGCTCCGCCTCGACCTGGAGAACACCATAGACAACCCCGCTGGCCGCCCAATGCCTCACAGCCACCGCTCGCCGTGGACACCGCCGCCTCTGCCGCGTAGAGCGCCACCTCGCCCAGACCGCATGCCACTGCCCCTACAGCTGCATTCAATACCTAGAGCACCGCCAGGGAACCGCACGTTGATCGCCACCCGGAGCCATGCCTCTACCCCGTCGTAGCCATGTCGCCACCGTCGCCAGCCCATCCCGCTCGGTCTCATCGTCGGGCCTATAAAAGGAGCCCTCCCTAGCCTCTTCTCTCCACACCACTCCACTCCCCTCACCTCTCTGAACCTCACCCACCTCTCGCTGGAGCAAGGCGACCTCTGCCTCGCCGGAATTGGTGCCGGAGCAGCCGCGGTAGGAGGAGAAGGGCGCCGCGAATTGCGACCACCCCAAGCTCCGCCGCAACCGGGCCTCGCCTCGCCGTCGTCTTCCACTTCGTTTGCCTGCCTCACCGACCCCGCTGGAGCCCTGGTACGTCCCCAGCAGACTCCCACTGAGCCGCTAGGGTTCGAGCTCGCCGGCGACCTGTTCGTCATCGACGACGACCCTGAGCCGTAGATTCCCCTTCTAATCCTACGGCCCACAGCGCGCGTACCATTTTGCGTGTTAAGTGTCACTGACAAGCGGGACCCCTCTTTCAGCTGAGCCTCGCACCACGGAGCGCCACTGGGTCGGCCCAAGTCTTTTCCCACGTGAGCCCACCCATTCAAATATGGATTTTTCTTTTTAGTTAAATCTAGTTTATGTCCACTATTTTAAAATTCAATTCTAGGAGTTTGCCAAATCCAAATTGCATGAAACTAATTTTGCCTGAAAGGTATTAAGATGATCTATCCAAGCCCGTTGGATTTAATTCATTTAGAGTTATAGATCTCTCCTAATAAAAATAAGTGTTGGGGATATACTTTCCGGGTATCCTCACAGTTCCTCACTGACCAGGGTGGCCCACTTCGGGTTAGAGTTTTGCTTCACGGGCGGCCCAGTCAGAGAGAGAAGACGGAGTCCACTCCGACTACAAGAAGGCCCAGAAGACTTACCGACTTAGGCCCATAATGTTACTTGTAGTTCAAGATGTACTCTGCAACCAACTCTTAGTCGTAGCCGGATTGATCTCTCCTGTAAACCCTAGGCCGGATATCTATATAAGACGTCCTAGGGAGAGCCTTTAGGGGATAACCTCAATAGTCTACAATCTCACATCGCACAGGCGAAACCCTTGTAACCCATATTCTGGCTCTGCCGTATTACTGGATTGCTAGCAGGAGTAGGGTTCGTCCAAAGCCGGCAGATTCGAACCTGGGTAAACTTGTGTGCTCACCGTCTCGGAACACCGTACGTCTCACACCCCTCTCTCCTGCACGCCTCGAGGACCCCTCATTGCGTACTTGTCCTCAATCCGACGACAGTTGGCGCCCACCGTGCGGCAAGTGAGCTTCGGATCTGCGTTCCGAGCGGAATCTGCAAGAATCAGAATCGGTGAGACCATCATCGTCGGTCGCATCCTCTACGCCAGCGACGTCCCTCTCATTGTTCTCGACAAGACTTGGATACCGGCTAGGGAGGCCGTGACTGCCTATACTATCATGTCTTTTGGCGAGATCGACGTTTACATCGGTTTCGCTAAACCTGCCCAACCCACCCCAGCGGTGATGATAGAGGCAGAAGAATCTTCTGGGTCCCCTTTGTCCGCGGAGGCGGCAGAGTTCCGGATCTCAGAAAACCCTAACCCCACCCAACCTGCACCAATTGCGGAGATAGTGGAGAAATCCGAGCCTGAAGAAGACTCGGATGGAGCACTAATCCCAGACGAGCCGAAAAAAGAAGCATCGGTGGATGGACACGTGATCACTGAAGGTGCGCGCAAACTCATCGATGCCGCATTAACCACACATATCCCTACAGCTGCAGAACTTACTGCAGATGAGCTGGATGAAAGGGCACAGGCCCTAGAAGCGCGTCGTCAACAACTCCTTGATGAAGCCAAAAACATCGAGGTGGAGAAGAAGCGCATGTCGAACAAGGAGTACATGTCCCGTCTGCATCAGAAGACACGGAAGCGTCACATAGATGACAACCAATTCCCACGTGTACGTGCCGTCCTTTTTGGAGATGAGATGGGAAAGCCACGGAAGGATAGCAATGGAGATTGGGTTTACCCAACACCTGTGCAAAATACCGTGGCAGCTCGTGAAATTCTATCGGCTAATCCAGGACCAGAGGAGATACGTTTGGGTATCAAGCTACTCAATAAGGGACTGGAGCAGCAAAAGGTCGCCATGTCTGGAAGCCAAAAGCTGGTCTCGGATTCCGATCAATGTCGCACAGATCCGGCATGGGCTGACGTAAGATCCCACTACGCTCGGGCGCAACATCGTCACCCCGAATGCAGGGAAGACAATTATTCAAGAACCGAATCGTCGGGGCAGCACCGCAGAACTACACATAACTGGAGCAACGTCGCTCCAACAGCCGAGAAAGACGCGATCGCTGCACTGATTCCGAGGAATCCTCCCCAAAAAGGAGAAGATAAAGAGAAACGTCAGGAGGAGGATCGTCAGAAAATGCCACCTCCTAGACATGAAAACCATCCGGCTGAGCCTCACCATGGTGGGAATGACGGACGAAGGAACGACGGAAACCACACTGGCACAAACCGGCAGGGGGCTCGTCATAGTCAAGAACCTCCCCGGAACCGGAATAATGACGCTCCGGACGGAGGCCGGCGATCAGCCGGAAACAACCCAGCTGCACCACCCTCTCCACAGCACAGTTATCACAACGGCCCCCAAGGAGGTCAAGGTGGACGACATGGCGGAGGAGGTGGTGGCAGAAGCCAAAGTCCGGCTCCAATGCACTGCAGCCACAGCCGATATTCGGGATGATCCCTATCCCCGAACGACGCAAGGCATGGGATCAACTCCAACATAGAGGCTCGGTGCTATGAAAACGAGGACGTCTACGTAGGCCCAAAGTGCTTCGGACCACGCATCAGAGCTACAAAATTTCCGGAAGGATTTGCTATCTCAAGACATATCCAAGCCTACGACGGCATTGCTCGGCCAGATACCTAGTTACAGGATTTCTTCCAAGCTTGCTGCATCGCCAAAGGCGGAAACAGCCTGGTCGCAACCCGATATCTCCCACTTATGTTGCGGAAGACGGCGCGATCATGGCTCAATGAACTTCCAGCGAACACCATCCACAACTGGTATGACTTACAAAGTGTGTTCTTTCGGAATTTCAAAGGCACATATCGGAGGCCCTGTACGGTTGGAGACCTACAGCGTTACACCTAGAAAGCCGGAGAAACTTGCCGAGATTATCTCGGACGATGGATTGACACCAAGAACTCCTGCGAGGGAGTAAATGATCAAACTGCGATTGAAGCTTTCATTGCAGGTCTCCCAATTGGTTTACTGCGCCATCGCCTGAAGTGTGACAAGGTTACTGATCTGGGAGAGATGATAGAAACAGCGAGCAAGTATGCAGATGCTGACGACAACGCAGAGGGATTACTCAATGTCCTGGATGTGCCTCAGTCGGCAAAACAACCAAAGCAACAGGCTCAAAAGCGCAAAAATACCTCGAAAGAAAAACCCAACGCGGAGACAGCGGTAGTCACTACTGTTTCTAGGTCTGGAGGACGAGGAGGACGTGGCGGTGGCCACGGGCGTGGTCGTGGGACATCAAGGGTCCAAGGTAGAGGAGAGCAACAACTAGGCAAAACTTACACTTGGGCCAACATAGCCAATAACCCATGTGTGCATCACTTGGACGCCAATGGGGGCTCGTCCCACACCAAGCTGAATGTCGTTTTAACGATGACATCAAGAGAGATGATACCGCAGGCTACAAAGCTAAGCGGAAGAAGGGAAATAAAAATCCCGAAAAGGACAAAGAGACCAAGGAAGATTCCGACATGAAGGAAGCCGATGCTTCAAATCCCAAGTCGAAAGGGAAGAAAACTTTTCCCACCAAGAAGGACACTTATGTCACCTTCCTCGGATCTCAACCAGCAAAGGTCAAGAAAGCAGTTCTCCACAAGCTCAACGCAATAGTTCCGGCTGTCCCTCAGTATCTGGACTGGTGGGAAGTGGCAATAATGTTTGACCGCGCTGATCACCCGCCTAAGCTACACAGGCGAGGCAAATACGCCTTAATCGTCAATCCACTTATTGACGGTTATGGTTTCTCCAAGACCCTCATGGACGGTGGTAGCAGCATCAATATTCTCTATGTCGAAACACTACGCCGGATGAAGATCTCGGAAACACAGCTGAACCATAGCTCTGTGATCTTTCACGGAGTTGTCCCAGGAAGACAAGCTAATTCCCTGGCAGAGATCACTTTGGATGTTACTTTCGGAACACCAAAGAATTATCGGACGAAGGCACTTTCCTTTGAAGTGGTCCCGTTCAAGAGCGCATACCACGCTATATTCGGACGTCCGGCTTACTGGGCTTTTATGGCTCGTCCGTGTTACATTTACAATATGATGAAAATTCCAGGTCCCAACGGCGTGATCACCATCAGGGGAGACCCGAAGAAGGCACGAGAATGCGAGGATGGAAATGATGCCTTTGCCGAAGCCGTGCTGCATGCCCAGGAGTACCAGGAGATAAAGAAGAGCATAGATCCGTCCGAGATGCCCACGACGAAGAAGGAGGTGACAAAGCCAAATCCGGAGTTCAAGGCATCAGATGAGACGAAGACGACGCCGTTGAAGGATGATGACCCCTCCAAGGTGACCCAGATTGGCGTAGGCCTAAGTAGCGCATAGGAAAGCGCGCTCGTCAAGTTCCTCCAAGCAAATCAAGATATCTTTGCATGGCAGCCATCTGACATGACCGGAGTACCTAGGGAACTTGCCGAGCACTCTCTAAATGTAAACCCGAACGCTAAACCCGTCAAACAGTCCTTACGATGGTTTGGTGATGAAAAGCGTAAGGCAATAGCTAAGGAACTAGCGCGGCTCGAGTTAGCCGGATTCATAGAAGAGGTCATCCATACTGATTGGTCGGCCAACCCTGTAATGGTCCCTAAAAAGGACACCACTGATTTAAGGATGTGTGTTGATTATACTGCCTTGAACAAGGCTTGTCCAAAAGATCCATTCGCTCTGCCTAGAATTGATCAAGTTATCGATTCTACGGCAGGCTCGGAACTCCTCTGTTTTCTCGACGCATATTCTGGTTATCATCAAATCCGGATGAAGGAATCTGACAAAATCAAAACTTCATTCATAACCCCCTTCGGAACCTTCTGTTATGTTATGATGCCCTTTGGGCTGAAGAACATGGGAGCTACGTACCAGCGCACAATGCAGCGTTGCCTCCATGATCAACTTGGACGCAATGTACATGCATACGTGGATGATATCGCGGTCATGTCCAAAAAGAAGGAAACATTGATTTCCGACTTGGAGGAGACGTTCGCCAATTTACGAAAATACAACATCATTCTTAACCCGAAGAAATGTTTCTTTGGAATACCAGCCAGAAAATTGTTAGGTTTTATCGTATCTCAAAGAGGTATAGAGGTGAACCACGACAAGATCAAGGCTATTCTCAATATTTCCAGGCCAACTCGCCTGAAGGACGTACAAAGATTAACTGGTTGCATTGCTGCGGCCAGTCGATTTGTAAGCAGGCTTGGTGAAAGAGCCGCACCATTATACAAACTCCTGAAGTGTCTGGACTGACGAAGCAGAAGCTGCACTACAAGACCTGAAGAAAGTACTCTCATCAACTCCTATCCTTGCAGCGCCGGAACCTCAGGAACCGATGTTGCTTTACATTGCTGCGACAAATAAGGTTGTCAGTATAGTTATGGTGGTGGAGAGACCAGAAGAAAATCAGGAGCACCTAGTGTAGCGTCCGACATACTTTGTCAGCGAGGTCCTGACAGAATCAAAACAGCGTTATCTGCACTATCAAAAGTTGGCTTACGATGTTTTTTTAGCATCTCGTAAGTTACGACACTATTTTTAAGAGCATCCAATTACCGTGGTGAGCAAAGCTCCCATGAGAGATATAATCAACAATAGCGATGCCACAGGACGCGTCGCTAAATGGGTTATAGAGCTTGCAGCTTTTGATATTGAGTACAAACCCCGGACAGCAATCAAATCCCAGATCCTTGCTAACTTTGTCACTGATTGGAAAGAGACCAAGGAGAACATGGTCCTCCCTGAGTCGAAATATTGGACCCTCTTTTTCGACGGGTCTAAGGCTCGAGGGGGCTCGGGGGCTAGCGTGGTGCTCAAATCACCCCAAGGAGATAAACTTTTATACGTGTTGCAGATCCACTTCACAGCGACAAACAACATTGCCGAGTATGAAGCACTGCTGCATGGAATCCGGATTGCTAAGGATATTGGCATCCAACGTTTGATGTGTTACGGAGATTCGGATCTCGTTGCTCAGCAAGTCTCGGATATTTGTAATGCAAATAAGCACATGGCAGCATATAAAGCTGTCGTGGATGATCTATCTAAATCGTTCGAAGGGTTTGAAGTTCAACACATCCCTCGAGCAGAAAACGAGGAAGCAGATGCACTATCTCGAATAGGCTCTGCGTAGAAAGAGGTTCCGGATGGCGCATTTTTAGAACACCTCAAAGTTCCCTAGATAAAGGGAGTAGATGAGGAATATTCGGCCAAATCCGACTCACCTTTAATAGCAGTTCTGGCTGTAATTCCCAGCTGGACTCAACCCTACCTCGATTACTTGGTAGATGGCAAATTACCCGAAGATGAGGTGCTGAGCCGGCAGATTATCCGACGAGCAAAAGCATATACTATTGTTAGAGGTGAGCTCCATAAACGGAGTGTTTCTGGGGTTTTTCAGCGCTGTGTATCTCCGGAAGAAGGAGTGGAAATCTTAAGAGAAATCCACGAAGGCGAGTGTGGTCACCACGCTGCAGCCAAATCTTTAGTGGCAAAAGCTTTTCGACATGGATTTTTCTGGCTTACAGCTCAGGCAGATGCCGAACGATTAGTCAAGACATGCAAAGACTGCCAAAAGTATGCCAAGCAAGCTCATGTTCCGGTTGATCAGCTGTGAACAATACCTATAACATGGCATTTTGCGGTCTGTGGGCTTGATATGGTAGGACCTTTTAAACGAGCTCCAAGTCGATTTACTCACCTCTTCGTGATGGTGGATAAATTCACGAAATGCATCGAGGCTAAACCTGTTACTAGTTGTGATGGAGCAACAGCCAAAAGGTTTGTCGAGGATGTTATAATCCGGTATGGTTATCCGCATAGCATTATCACGGACAATGGGAGTAATTTTTCCATGGGAGAGTTGGCTGAATTCTGCGACGAGCAAAATATCAGGCTTGACATTGCGTCAGTGGCACATCCACGGGCTAACGAACAAGTCGAAAGAGCAAATGGTTTAATTCTACAAGGCTTGAAACCAAGACTCGAAGCACCACTGAGACGTGCTGCGGGGGCTTGGGCAGAGGAACTACCCTCTGTAATTTGGAGTTTACAAACAACTCCGAACAGGTCAATAGGATATACACCTTTCTTCTTGGTCTATGGCGTAGAAGCAGTTCTTCCCAGTGATTTAATTCATACTTCTCCTAGAGTGGCCGTGTATATCGAGGAGGATGCCGAGATTTCTCGACAAAATGATCTCGACTTAGTCGAAGAAGTTCGCGTCGTTGCTGAAATGAGATCTACAGCCTATCAGCGAAGTTACGCAAGTATCATAGCCAAAGATTCCGAACTAGATCTTTCAATAAAGGTGATTTGGTTCTCCGGCTTGTGCAACAAAGAAAGCACAAACTTTCCCCAGTATGGGAAGGGCCCATTTTAGTTAGTCGAGTATTGCACAATGGGTCGTACTACTTAAGTGACATGAGGTCAGTCAAAGAAAGACCTGCTACTAAGAAGAGAAAGAGAGTTGGAGGCAGTACAAATCCAGATGAGTTAGACAGACCGTGGAATATTGCTCAGCTACGTCCCTTTTATTCTTAGTTTATCCTTCTTTGTAATCATACATATGTATATGTTCTGTGAGAAATAAAAGTTTTGGTTACCTCAAAGTTTTCCTGAGAAGTTTTTACCATCTTATTTCCTAATGATCATGTCATAGTCAAAAATCCTAGAATGCTTGAAAGTACTTTATGCTCATGTTCGTTCTGGTTTAGATTTCCGATTCTAAAACTGCTACCTTCGGGTATAACTCTAAAAAAAATTCTAGTCTTTACTTGGGTTATTTGTCTGATTGCTGGATGCAGGTATCTTCCGAGTAGTGAATTGTTGGTACTGGAAGCCGGATTTGTTTCCGAGTTTAAACTGGTTTAGCAATTGAGCTCCGTTGCTCGGCAAAGTTTCTGGCTGAAGGTTTAGCCGGCTCACGAAAGGGACGAGGCGGAAAGCCAGATAAACGATAAGTAGAGACGGAAAATTCTAAAGTGCTTATGAAAACATATCAGGCACGCAAAAAATCTAAGACAAAAAGTGTTGAATAGATCAAAAAAACTTAGCACTAGCAAAATTCATAGTACTTAATATTTACAAAACGCATCATGTCTTTCTAGAATAATACATAGTTTTCTGATCTATGATGTAGGAGGAGATGAAGGAACTGTCGGATCGCTAGTTAGTCCGCCTTGATATCGTACCGAGATGTCTGGATCCGAGGTGGTCCGTTCATCGTCGGAAATTTCTTCGGTTTCTTCTGGAGGAGGTGGCGGAGTATCCACGCGAGTGAAGAAGGGGACCTCGTAGCTGGTCAGGTCAGCTACGTGGCACCCATATCCAGCTCAGGAGTGCATGATGGCTTGAAGGTCTTGCTCCTGGCCGTCTTCGTCTACTTTTCAGTACCCTCTGGTCACTTGCCATATCTCCATGTTTCCATGATGGCTCATGACCATGGTGAGAGCGTTCTGCGCAGCAGTCCGCGCGTAGGACATGTTCCAGTCCCGAACGAGTTGCGGCATCTCCTTGGCCTTCTCCCGCACCTGGAAGTCCGACATTCTTGGCATGTCCGGAATCCTGAGAGACTCGCCAATGTCCTCAAGGGACTGGCGGTAGTCATGAAGAAGATCACCGACTTGGGTAAGCCGGTGAGTGCGGGGCTCGGACGAGGAGGAGTCCGTCAAGTTCAGAGGACCTATACACAAAATAAAGATAAGGAAAATCCGACATTGATGAAAGTCGAAGAAATGATAAGTCAGATAGATGGAACATACCAAGAATGACGTCGTCAATCTTGGCTTTCTCCTCCCGGAGACTCTGGAGTTCAGCCCGGAGTGCCTGGGAGATATCCTTCTCTCTGCCAACCTCATTCTTGAGGTCCGAGATAACTTTATCTTGAGCAGCAATCTTGCGATCGCGCTCTTCAGTGACCATGGAGGAGGATTCAAGGACTTGAGATATGCTCCTTTCATGATCCGCCTTGAGCTTATCCAGCTCTTGGCGAAGTCCCTTGTTCTCCACAACTAGTGTCTTGAGGTTCTTGGCCTCTTCAATCATAGCGATGGATCGTCTCACCAACGCTGAAAGTCAAAAAGAACAACAGTTCAGAAAAATTCGACATTAAAAAAGCAAAAGACAAGGTTTGAATCTCGTAATGTTTACCTTCAGCTTCATCCTTGGCTACCTTGAGCTCAGCATTTTAAGCCGAAGAGCTTTGATCTCTCTCCCCTTATCACAGACATTGGTTAATAATTCCTGGTTATAGGAACATAATTTCTGTAAGTCAGAATACCCAAAGTCAGAAAGCTACTTAAGACTCGGGCTAATATTTTTTGCTAAATATCAGCACGAGCCTTGGGGGCTACACTAGTTCGTTCTTTGGCATCCTAATGAAAGCATAAACCCGGATTTCTATATCCTACTTCATGCTTGGGGGCTAGAGGATATGATATAACATAAGGTAAAAACAAGAGTTGGAATTCCGACTTACATATTTCTCGTGGGTGAGTTTGTTTAACCCCACGTTCACCTCAGCTGCCACCTTCTCGGCGAGAGTAAGAGGAATTACTGGGGCTGTTGGAAGCTCGCCAGTCCCGATCCTCTCGTCGTGAAGGCGGACTTGAGCGAGAAGGTCAGAGCACTTGACGTCCTCTGCTTCTTACGCTTCCTCTTCGGGGGATAGATGTCTTTTGTCCAGGACTTGCCTGGCCATCCGCTGGATCTCCTCGGCAGATTTCTGGGATAGGCCAAACTTGGCAAGTCCGGGGTTGCTGAGGAGGTTGTCGGTGAAGACTTCAGCTGAGGCATCATTACCCGAAGAGGGTTCACCCTTATCTTGAGCTGACGCACCCACGGTGACGTCAGTGCGCGATCCAAGGATCACAGGCGCCGTTGGAGGAGCCGGATCTTCTGCAACAACCGGAGAAGGAGTAATCGCCGGTGTTGCAGAAGGTTGAGGGGCAGGAGTTGGAGGATCCGTGGCAGGGGAAGCTATGGAAAGCTTCGTCTGTCGTAGGGGCTTCGCAGGAATCCCTTTCCCCTTACCCTTGATGAGAGGCTTTGCTCTGAGAATGTAGTAAAGTCGGAAACATTACATCTCAGAAAGAAATTCGAGAAAGGTACAAAGGCGGAAATTGTGAATGAAAGTTACCTCTTCACAACGGGCACTTCCTTTGTGCCAACAGCCACTGTCAGAGCTTTACGCTTCTTGAGTGCAAGATCCGGCAATGGGACCACTTCAGTCTCTTGAGAAAACTCAGGAGGATATCCTTCGAGTGGAGCAAGCTCCGACTCGGGGAGATCAGCAAGCTGAAAACAAGAAAACATATCAGCATTGCAGTATATAACTTAAAGATGGAAACACGTAAAAGGTGTACTGATGGAAGCTTACCGCTACCACGGGGTTGTCCGCCGTGTGCATGTCTAGAGAAACCTCCGGAATGTTCCTCTCGATCCGCTCCTTGATCAACCACTTGATTTGGCTTATGTAACCTTGGGCGGTGTAGGCTTTGGGGCTAATGCGGAGAGAATCTTTTTTGGAAGACGTGATGGAATGCATCAGTCTATCCCCGTGGTACTGAAGTGGCTGGATCCGACATGAGACCCAACATTGGACCAAGTCGGATCCCTTCAGACCCTTGTGCTTGATAAGATATTCGATCCGCCTGTTAGCGAGGATCAGATCGTCGGTGAGAGCCGGAGCAGCCTCCTCCCAGGAAGGCTAGGCTGTGGCGGCTCGGTCGACAAAATCCGGCAAAGCAGTAGCTTTGCCGGGAGCCGGAATATCCCTATGGTAGAAAAAAGTGGCTGGCCATTGTTTGACCGAGTCACTGGCAGAAATTTTGGGATATGCCCGGTCTCGTCTAACAGAAAAACTAATGGTACCGGTGATATAAGGAACACCGGCAGTAATGGAATTTCTCCGGACATGGAAATAGTACCAGAATAGAAGCAAACTCGGCCTAATGCCGAGAAAGCCCTCGCAAAGCGCAGCATATGCGCTCATTTCTAGAAGAGAATTGGGAGGAAGATTATGGAGTTGAACTCCATAGTGGTCAATCACCTCGGAGAAGAACTCCGAGGGAGGAAAGGACAAACCTCGGTCCAGATGGGTGACGAAGTGGACGCGCTCGCCCTTGCGTAGATTGGGGATGGTTTCACCGAAGCCGGTCCGCCAGTCGCCGGCGGCGAGAAGCCCCTTCTTCTCCACGTTTTTGAGGTCGTCCTCGTCGAGGGCGCAGGGGATCCAGATTCCCCGGAAGCTCTCCTTTTCCGCAGCTGCTTCCGTCGACGCCTCCGCCGCCGCCGCCAAAGAGGAAGAAGAGGATGAAGCCATTTTTTCTCCGGTGGAAAAGGTGACCTTAAAGTGGCAGCGCTAGGAGCTCTGTGGGAGGAGGACGAAGAGGCTCTGGGCACGCAGAAGGATTGGGAAGGAAGGAACGGCAAAGGACTGGTGGGGATGATAAGAAGAAATCTAAACCCCTTATATCCACCTACCTGCGCCAAGATTCGTGCAAATGCTATAGTGTAACGGCCACGCGTCGTGGAAAGAACTGGGGAGGGCCCGCGCGATGATTGCGTCGCCTCGATCTCTACACACACATTGAAACGGCGCCTCGGTTCCGCGAACCGTGGACCCACCAAACGGTCGTGCTGACGGAACGTCGGTGAGATGACATAACCTGACCATGCTTGTGTCAGGTGACGTTAGAGACCAAGTTCCGGCTTAGTTTAAAAGCGAGCTGGAAAATACGAGTAACCAATTGCAAGGTCCGACTTACTTGTAAGACCCGGATCGTATTTTTTGTAGTGAAGTTTCAGGAACCCTTCAAGATTCTACAAGCCGAAGATCAGGCTAGACGATGATAAAATCCGACTTTGGATCTTGGAGGCCTCCAGGGGCTACTATTGGGGATATACTTTCCGGGTATCCTCACAGTTCCTCACTGACCAGGGTGGCCCACTTCGGGTTAGAGTTTTGCTTCACGGGCGACCTAGTCAGAGAGAGAAGACGGAGTCCAATCCGACTACGGGAAGGCCCAGAAGACTTACCGACTTAGGCCCATAATGTTACTTGTAGTTCAATATGTACTCTGCAACCAACTCTTAGTCGTAGCCGGATTGATCTCTCCTGTAAACCCTAGGCCGGATATCTATATAAGCCGTCCTCGGGAGAGCCTTTAAGGCATAACCTCAATAGTCTACAATCTCACATCGCACAGGCGAAACCCTTGTAACCCATATTCCGGCTCTGCCGTATTACTGGATTGCTAGCAGGAGTAGGGTCCGTCCAAAGCCGGCGGATTCGAACCTGGGTAAACTAGTATGCTCACCGTCTCGGAACACCGTACGTCTCACACCCCTCTCTCCCGCACGCCTCGAGGACCCCCTCATGGCGTACTTGTCCTCAATCCGACGACAATAAGAAGACAGAAGCATTTAAAATCAACCAAGTTAGCTTTTGAGTTGATTCCAACTCTCAAAAATCACATTTCATCATATCTATCTAAATATGTAATAATATTAAGGTTTACATGCGGTGACTTTGGACTAGTACCAAAATAATGCTATATAGGCATTTCTAGTCACTTTAAATCATTAAATAATGAACTTAAACCAAAGTAATGTTGATCCAACCTTTAAATCTGATTCCCACATGTTAGAATATGTGGTAAGGACATGTGTCCACATGATCCCATATTTTAGGTGGTGAATATTAAATCTTAGTTAATTTTTCAATGAGTAGAAATTACTTTTCTAAAATAAAAAGAATGAAACTATGGAATTAAACTTGTGATGCTTGTGATGATAATAGATCATCAAATGTGTGTCTTAGAATGCTACTTAGCTTAGTTAAGTATTGTTTAGTGATTGTGCACTCCCTGTGTATTTATAGACGATAGTACCGACCAAGCTTTCGAGGAGGAGGAGTTCTACCTAGAAGAAGAAGAAGAAAACTTCAACCACTGCACCAACCAAGGAAAGCTACTATTAGCAAGCTAGCACTATTTAAGTGAAAGCCACCATTAACAATGCAAGTTAACACTTGCAAGTTTAGTGTTTAACAGGCTAGGATCAACTAGATGGTTTAGCTAAGATGCCTTAAGCATGCCTTGGTCACACTCTCTTTTGACTATTAGTACTCCAAGTCTTAGTTACAAGATTTACTCCCTTAGTTTACACCAAGTTCTTTACTTGTTTTGAAGGTAGCATAAGAAGTATAAAACTTGACCTATTTAGAACCCTTTAGATGTCATTCTACGGCATGAGATTGAACCCATCTTTTCCACCTTAGTGAAGACTCTTAACTTAGTAGTTAGAGTAGATCAAAAACTTGAGTCACTTTAGATGGGAACACTTGGTGAAAATGAATTATGAAAACCTTGGAATGATGAGTCATTCTATTGAGATGTTTTGACATGTGTTGAGAAACACAAAGGATTGATGTTGATGAAAATGTTGAGGCATGAGCCTTAACCTTTTTATAAAACTGATGGTTGAATTCGGATGCGATACCATTCCAAATTTACCGTACAACCACACTACCTGAATTGGGTAAGGCTTAGCTGGAAATTTATATGCATTAGTATTAGTTCCCTCATGGGAGAGGTCTGAGCTAAGGCTACCTCTCAATGTACTAGTGCCCAAGATGACTGATGGTCATGGTTGGGAGGCCATGCTCATAGGAGAGGTGCTTATACTAGGGTGTGTAAAGGGAAGGTTATGTTTGATTATCTGCATACTAAGTATGATGATTCAGGGTTATCCCTGACAGATGTATCGAATCTTGTGGTGAAAGTGTACCACCTCTGCAGAGTGTCAAACTATTCGAATAGCCGCGTCCGCGGTTATGGACAGTTGGAATGGCCATACTGTTTCGTTGTGAGATGTTTTCTAAATACTTTGAAAAGAATGATGAATCTTGACTTGACCACAACAGGGTTATATTTATGACAATAGCTTCCCAACTTAAGTGATTTTAGGACTTTATCTTTCTTTGCTTCTGAACTCAGCTTAGGTTTCAAACTTAACTTTATAATTAAACTTAGAGTTAGCACTTTAACTTAGAAGTTTATACTTGTTAGTGGTAGTTTGCGAGTACTTAAAGAGTACTCATGGCTTTTGTACCTGGCTATTATCATGGCCAGACTATGAAGGAGACTATCAAGATGATGGCCAACAGGACGGCTATGATAACTAGGACCATCTGCCTTCGTCAGCATTGCCTGTGCCCCTGAAGATGGACCCCACCGCTACGCTTATCTTTTATTTCCGCTACTTGTTGTATTAAGACTGGATCATGAGATCCTTATTTATGTAAGACCTTATGTATGGTTTGTAATGGATGATATACTGTGATATCCAATCCGTTATGTCTCGCAAAAATGGTAATTCTGGGATTGCGAGGTATGGCATAACGGGCATATGGGATTAAAAATCTGGGTGTTGACAGATGTCTATAACTATTTGTCAAGCATTGTGATATCTATATACTATTATTTACACACGCGTATGTTCGTCGTACTAGAAATTTCCTTCTGCCTGTAATTAACGGTTTTGCCCTTTGAGTTTCGGAGATACTACAACATATGCCACCGCCAAGTCAACTGCACTTTTCGGTGTTCAGCGCGGAGAACCAATCGACGCGAGAGTCCACCCCCCGGAGGCCGGTACCGAGCAGGTCGGGCAGGAGAGCTGGAGAAGTCATTGCAAGAGGGAGTTCGAGACAGTACCATGCCCACGTGCAGTGGGCAGGCAGGCCGACGAGCGGTACAGGAGGAGGAAGACGTGGTGTGTGATGGGAGGCCCAGCTCGGAGGCGACAGGTCGAGGACGGGGATCCGCGCGAAGACACTGCCAATGGGAGAGAAGAAGGGAGGGGGCGGAGCTCGCCCAAGGCCGGTCCTGAGATTTCAGGAGCCCCGGGCGAAACAAGACCCCGGGGTTCCCATATCACAAACATCATAATGGTTTATATATGTATTGATAAAATGTTACGACACTTAATATATTAAAAAAATAGATAAATGCAAACTCGTTGGTGATGGTATATCGACATCATATTTTTACATATTATATGATTTGGAATTGTGTTGTCGAGCGCTGGTTGATTGTGCAATGAGGTCTCATCTTGGTGTTATGGTCTCTCACCTCTCGGTGTGGCTGCACGGAAGCTAACATGTTGACTTTTCCATGAAATAGTTAGATCGATGCCTCAATATGTAGATTTAGAGTAGTTCTGGACTGTCACCACCTAATGGTGCTCGACAGTCTATCTTCTTGCTTGCGCGGTGACCTGGACCACTTAGATCAGGCGCCCTGCGTCCTAGACGTGTATCTACATTATACACTCGATGAAAAGGAATATTTTTAAGGTAAAAAGGAACAATAATCACCTCGATATGTGTGCTGTAAAGATCTCAAAATAAACGAGTGTATGCTGCAAAAAAAACCTGTATCGTTCTTGTGGCCCCTCGATTGTGGACCAACACACTTAATCTCTGATGGAATATCATCTAGTTCCAACCGAGAAAGAGGCCCATTCTAACGCTAAAATAAAATAGCACAAGTTGCATCTCACGAGCACCTAACGCTTCGGTGCTTTCTTTTCGTCTCCCCAGTAAGCACGAGAGAAAATCCTCAACTCCCTCTAATGGCGATGCCACGTGAACCTCTTCCCCACCGCATATGCCATACCTAGTTGGGGCCTCCTTGGCTTCGGGGGCCTAGGCGGCCGCCCACCCTCCCCCCCAGGGCCGGCCCTGGATGTAATTATTGTTCCTTTTTTACCTTAAAAATATTCCTTTTCATCGAGTGTATAATGTAGATACACGTCTAGGACGCAGGGCGCCTGATCTAAGTGGTCCAGGTCACTGCGCAAAAGCAAGAAGATAGACTGTCGAGCACCATTGGATGGTGACAGTCCAGAACTACTCTAAATCTACATATTGAAGCATCAATCCAACTATTTCGTGGAAAAGTCTACATGTTAGCCTCCCTGCAGTCACACCGAGAGGTGAGGGACCATAACACCAAGATAAAACCTCATTGCACAATCAACCAGCCCGTGCGACAACACAATTCCAAATCATATAAAATGTAAAAATATGGTGTTGATATACCATCACCAACGAGTTTGCATTTATCTAATTTTTTTTAATATTTTAAGTGTCGTAACATTTTATCAATACATATGTAAACCATTATGATGTTTATGATATGGGAACCCCGGGGTCTTGTTTCGCCTAGGGCCCTGAAATCTCAGGACCGGCCCTGGGCGAGCTCCGCCCCCTCCCTTCTTCTCTCCTATTGACAGTGTCTTTGCGCAGATCCCTGTCCTCGACATGTCGCCTCCGAGCTGGGCCTCCCCATCACGCACTGTCTCTGCCTCCTCCCGTACCGCTCGTCGGCCGGCCCGCCCGCTGCACGCCGGCATGGCACTGGCTCGACCTCCCTCTTGCAATGACTTCTCCAGCTCTCCTGCCCGACCTGCTCGGTACCCGCCTCCGGGGAGTGGACTCTCGCGTCGATTGGTTTCTCCGCGCTGAACACCGAACAGTGCAGTTGACTTGGCGGTGGCATATGTTGTAGTATCTCCGAAACTCAAAGGGCAAAACCGTCAATTACCGGCAGACGGAAATTTCTGGTACGACGAACACGGGTGTGTAAATAATAGTATATAGATATAACAATGCTTGACAATTATTTATAGACATCTCGACTATGACGTGTGGCTATATATTTTTAAATATTTTATAAGTGAAATTGACATATATATCGTCTATATATCTAGTTATACGTACTATATATATTGTTATTAAGGGCTCTTTTGTCGACTTCGGGCACTCAAACATATAGAGCCGGTCCTGGCTCTTCTCTCTTCTTAACACAAACATGTGTTGACATAGCTGAGCCACCGCAAAATGGTCCATGGTTAGCACTCCGGCAAGGGCCTTCCGGTCCCCTGCCTCCACAGCTAGCTCCACTATAACCTCCTCTTCACGCTTCATCCACAACCATCCATGTGTGCTCCTTCGGCGTGACGCGGCCGGCGGCCCCGCGTGTAGCTAGCAAGTGTGCTCGGACCGGATCCCATCTTGTGAAAAGGCAGCGGCCACAGAGCAGCAGAGGTCGAAAGGTGAGACAGATTTCACGTGCGTCGATCATGCGGTGAGGGCGGAACCGGACAAACGCTGCGGTAGAGATCAAGGTTCTTGAAGATCGCCGATCGGTGTCCATGGAAAATCTGCGGAATGAGGCGACACCTTTTTCGGATAATCAAGGGCACCAAAATTTCATGCCCCTCCGTTTAGAAATAACCGATTTAGATTTATCTAAATTTAAATGTATCACGTTTAGTGTATATATACATTTATATCTAGAGAAACTCAAGACAATTATTTCTGGACGGTGAGAGATTTTTTTTTTTTGGCGAAACCAACATTTCATCGTGGTCGAAAGGTTTTGCCATGTGCATACAATGCCACAAGGTCCGTCCATGTCTTTGTCAAGGATAACTGTACGACGATGGCCACCCGGAAAAAAAAACTGTACGATGATGGCCGATGGCCGCTCTCATGGCCTCCGAAGTTCAGATGTTCAGACCTAAGGAAGCATCAGCAACTGCTCCGATCCATTAATTTGCGTACTGCGAGCCATCAAGGCGATGTTTGGTAGGTGTTGGTCTTTTTGTTTTATGGAGGATGGAACAGTATACACGAATTGCTGGTCTCGGATATCATTGCGATCCATGTCGCGACTTATCCAAAGAATGTTGGATTAGCCGTTTAACATTGCCGTGGTGACAGAAAAACCTTGTTTCAGAGCCGTCGATAGCTGAAGTTTTGTCTTTGCAATTACAGATTTATAAGTTCTTCTAGATAAATTTGCCATACCTGCAGCAAAAAGAAAATACAGTACGTTTTTTCCCTTCTCAGGCCTGTTTAGCTGCGAAGTATTTTTTGATGAATATCGTTGATTCAGAAGAATTGTAGTTTCCAAATATTTTAAGGTGTTTGACCCATTAAATAGTGTGGTTTTATAAACCGTACATAGTATCCTCTTCTCAATGCCGTAGTATTTCCGATGTATTAAAATACTAAATCCGAACATCCGTTTCTAAACTAAGAAACAATATCGTTTTCATTTAATCCCACATGGCACGGCTCAATATATTCATGTGCTTGTTACGACAATACGTCCTTACTCTTATAGTAGTGTATAGTATCGTATGCATGAAAGTAGTGTAAATAATACCTCTCTAATGCATAGTCTCACAAGATCAATAGCTTCATTGTGGTATCTATTATATACTAAAAGCAATATAAGGTTGTTTTGTAGGAATTTGTGGCTTGCAATATTTCATATATGCACTACATTGTTATACTCCCGGAATTAAAACCTCGATGCGGAAGTATTCATGGAAATAACAGGAAATAATTGATGTGGAATTGTACTTAAGAAAATATACTTAAGAAAGCCGGTACAGCTATACTGGAATATAGTGTATATGAATATGCTGGAATTATATCCGAGAACAGTATAAAGTGGAACGCCAGGTTGTCCATAGGATTGACTCTATGGATTGTTAAAGTCTGCGAGTTTGATTTTGAATTCAAACTCGGCACACGACTCACACGTGCGTGCTGGGACCAAATTGATTAACGGTATTAGGCTCGATAACTGACTGTTAATGATTGTGGTTGGTTTAACAAGTCACGAGTCCTAACTGGAACAGATATAAATATCTGGAACTTGGAGTGTATATAAAGGTTCCACCCTCTAGCCTCAATATGCATTGCGAGCGGCACCACCGATGAGACAGAGGAATAGAGGGTAGGCCGGCTAGCTCCACGTCACGCCTGCGCCTTGCTGCGTCAGATTGCAATTGGTCGCTGACGGAATTCAGATCCGCTTCTTGTTTCTACCGCGGCCCTAGTACTCCGCGTGTGGTTGAGGCAGCAATAATCCGTTGCCAAATCTGTCCCCGGCGCTCTTCCACGTGCGCCTAATTTCTACTTGCGGTGTTTTGTTCAGGGCTGCGTGGATGCCATCTATAGGCCGAGTGAAAAAAAAATTGAACAGGGGGAAGGGTCCCGAAGGACCCCGAAGTTGCATTCAATAAAACGTCGGTGGGTACAAATTACAACCAGGACCTCGGAAGAGAAAGACAATTACACCACGGCCCTGGACTTTTACAAATTAGACCTTAGAAGAGAAAAGGAAAATGCAATCCAGTCCTAGGTCCTCTCCACCCGGGATGAGTCTCCACCGCCGGCCACCGTGACATTGCCAGGGACACACCACTTGGCGATGAAACAATGCAGAATTCCGGCGAGAAGCTCCAGAGAAGGCCTCCCTAGATGGCACATCGGCCTGGAGGTTGAAGAACCTGCAGCGCATCCAGCACCACAGGACGGAGTGGTTCCATTTTCCCTGGATAACAACAACATATGATCGTTGTCGTTTAGGACCTCCGCATGAAGAAGCAGCCGAAATTCCCCAACACCATCCAGATCTAGACACCACCGCTGCGGATCTCTTCCTCTCCCCATCTCCATGAATGGCTAGAGGAAGCTTCAAGAGAGCAGAGATCCAAATCGAGAGAGTAAGGCGCTTATTGACAGAGCCCGCCCAAGCTAGCTCCTCGCTGTCCTTCCTCCGTGGAAGCATAGCAGAAGAACAAGAGGATGCCCACCTGGTGACGCGCCAGATCACCAAGAGGGAAGAGCTCAACACACCAGCCTTATTGACGGAGATCCCTGTGCTTCTACACCCCTCCAGTCGCTGCTCTTGCCACCAGAGCACCGAGATAAAGGGGAAGAAGAACAGGCCGACCCAGATCCAGCGGGCAAGATCTGGATCTCTACTCCCAGACGCCATAGAGGACAAACGACTAAAACATCTAAAAGAAAAACCTAGACTACTGAGGCCGGAACCTCCCCTCCACCATCTCTAGACGGCACCACCACCGGGGACGGCTTCGGTTTGGCCCGGGAGGGGGAAAGCGACTCTCAAGGGCAAGTTTACTGTAGCGAGAGGGGAGGAAAGAGGGGAGCGGTTCACATGTAGAGTGTAGACAGTGCAGGCCGAGTGAAAGTCGCTGGAGTAATACATGTGACTGGAATCTTTACATCCCGCCACGCTTTCGCTAGCCACCGCGGAATCTGTCGGAATTCTCGTCAACCTTCCTGCCCAGTTTGAGAGAGTCGTCGGAAGCTTTACCTTATGTCACGCACGGAGATTGGGGAATATAGCAAGAGCAAAACACGCTAGAATTTCTTGCCCTGCGCACACGAGTTTACACAAATCGCTGGTGCCTGATCGATCTGGAAAGCAATGTACTAGTACTAGTCGGTGTTGAGCTGCTGGCTCTGCGATCTTGCTCTTTTGATCAAGCTTACTCAACTTGAAGAGAATCAAGGAAGAACAAGGAAACTAGTGTGCGTGTTGCCCGTCGGAATCTTCGCTGCTATTTTTCTCGGCAAGTCTACTCAGATCACATCAGTAACTCACAGACCTCGCAATGGTTTCCCACGTTATTTTCTCTGAATTATGTGGATCATTCTTATTCCATGGATTTAATTACATGGTTTGGAAAGGAAATTTGTACGTTTATTTTCTGCTGAGAATATTGACCACGTCATTGATATATATACAAACCGGAAAAGCTAAAAAAAAACAGGATGTCATTGTCGAGGGAAAGGAAAATTGAAAAAAAAGGGTACTCAGATCAATGGTTAATCAAAGGAAAATTGAAAAAAGAAAGGATGTCATTGTCGAGTGTAAACAGATTGCATGGAATTTTATGTGTAATCTGGAAAAAGTTTGTTGAAACTTGTATATCATTGGGCCTCGCTTGCTTTTAGAGAAAATTGGACCACACATCGATGGAGAAATTGAATTCTTCAATGGATAGTATTTATTTTCTCTCTCTTTGATTTTTTCATTTGCTACGTGATTGACCCTGTGATCGGAATACACTGTCACTCATCGGCGTACTCATTGGAGTACTTGATAATTCACCGGAATTCTTTGGTGTAATGACGACAAGAAGCCATCAAGCAAGTTCCTAGTAATTAAATTGGCATCACTTATTTTTGGAGGAAAATGAGGGATACTCCATGGAAAAGGAAATCAACATTTTACTTCACGGTATGTCCCATCCTATTGTTTGCGCTAAATATTTATGTATCAATTACTTTTACAGATAGTTGGATTGTTGGCTTCTGTGTCATATATTTCTGGAATATTTTTGATATGCAAACAATTCTGAAGGAAAATATGCATGTGTATTTAAGCACCGCTACTAAATTTGCGTACTTTGGAATTTGAAATTATGTCCTCAAACTCGATTGTGGAGGAAGAGTACTATGATTGTAGGACAGTTTTTACTTGCGTATGATGGCTCGTGGTTGATGTAGAGCTCGTCGGAAACCCCAAGAGAAAGGTATGATGAGCACAGCAGCAAGTTTCTCTCGGTTATGAAACCAAGGTTTAATCGAACCAGTAGGAGCAAGGAAACACCCCAAAGGTGTTGCTAGCTGAGCCTTGGCAGGACGCACTACCGGTGCTAGTAGCAACGTGGAGACCTACACAACACAACCACAGAACTATGTCCCCAACTTGCGATGAGGTTGTCAATCTCACCGTGTTTTGCTGAAAACAAAGGATTAAACGTATCGAATGGAAAGAAGTAATAGTTTGCAGAAAGTAAACACAAAACAGTAAACAGTTTATAAATTGTATGTAAAGAAAAGGACCGGGATCTATAGTTCACTAGAGGTGGCTCTTGTTAAGATAGATAACATGCTGGATAAACAAATTACAGTGGAGCAATTGACAAACATCGAGAAAGCAATACATGCATATACTAATCATCTTGACTCCTTTGAGACTTGATTGGGCATTACAACATTATACATAGACCGCCATCCAACTGCATCTATGACTAATAATACACCTTCAGGTTATCATCCAAACCCGCTCCAGTATTAAGTTGTAAGCAACTGATTATTGCTTTACGAATTGCGTGTAATGTAACTAATACGATTGTTCTGTAAACAAAGGATTGTTGTTTTCTCCCTAGTAGCAATAGCACATCTAATACCTTAGAGATTTCTGTCACTTTCCCAGATTACCAGAGGCATGAACCCACTATCGAGTATAAATACTAACTCTTGGAGTTGCTAGCATCTACTTGGCCAAGATAGCTACTAACAACGGAAAGCATGCAAGATCACAAATAACAAAGACATGATAGAATCAATAATCAATCTGAAATAGCATCTCAATATCCATCGGATTCTCGCAAACACAACATGCAGAATTACAAATAGATGATCTTGATCATGAACGGAGCTCACAAGATCTAAACATAAAAGCACAAAGGAAGAGAACCAGCCATCTAGCTACTACATGAATCCGTAGTCCAAGGATGAACTACTCACACATCACACCGGAGGCTTGCATGGTGATTAAGAAGGCCTCCAGGGTGAATTCCCCTCTCCGGCAGGGTGCCAGGAAGAGCTTCAGATCCCTCCCGATCTAGGGATGGAGATGACGGCGGCTAGAGACTCTTTTGTGGATTTTTGATCGGGTACTTAGGGTTTTCGTCCCGAGGGAATCTTATAGGCGGAAGGAGAGGCCGAGGGGGTGCCTGGGCTGGCCACACCACCCCTGGCGCGGGCCAAGCCTGGCCGCGCGGCCAGGTGGTGTGGCCACCCTCTTGCCCTTCTCCGTCTCGTATTCTAGCATATGACGACTTCCGGAAAATTAGGCACTTTGGCTTTTGTCCCGTCCAATTCCTAGAATATTCATTTTCTGACTTTCTTGGAACCAAAAATAGTAGAAAACAGGCAGCTGGCACTGTGGCTCTTGTTAATAGGTTATTCCAGAAATCATATGAAAAGTACTCCAAAGTGTGGATAAAACACAAGAAAGTGGATAAAACCAAGCATGGAACATCAAAAATTATAGATACATTTGCAATGTATCAACATCCCCAAGCTTAACTCCTGCTCGTTCTCGAGTAGGTAAGTGATAAAAAGAAAGAATAATTTTTGAGGTGACATACACCATCAAAGACTTGATCAAAGTATTTGTAAAACATTCAAAGTTGGGATCATAGTACTTCAATCAAAACATGAAAGACAAAGTTCTAGCAATAAGACAAAGAAACTATGATGCAAAATGAAAAGGCACAAACAAAAGATTTATGAATAACAATGCTTTGCAAGACGTTTGTTTGTTTCACATAAAGAAAACATAGCATAATAGCATTCAGCTTGTCCCTTATAGAGTAGCAAATATAAATGCATAGGACACCTTGAAAGTTCATAAGAGTGACTAGATACAAATAGTTTAAAACAAGCAATATCAAGTTATGAATCAATCAACTAGTCTTGGGACAATGCACATAGAACTAAGAATGTCCACTATGCTCTCAAAGTAGGTGCATAAAGGTAAAAGGTGGAGACTCAATATAATGGTGGAAGAAAGGCCTTCATAGAAGGAAGTAGGAATTCAAGTCTCATAAAGAGCTTCCAAAAAATTATGGTACTTATAGCTTTCAGCTCTCATTGCCCGTATCATAAGCATCTTTAAGGTGATTAAGGTTAAAGTGACACAACTAAGAGGATATGTTTGACAAGTTATAAACCGAAATCTCATGCCCCTTACTTACGAAGACCGAACCTCATGCTACTCAACTTTAGTCACGAGTAAGCTCTTGTCATTGCAAGTACATGTGTATCATAAAGAACCGCCAACGGGGTACCCCTTGCACATGATACAGGAGCTATCCCATAATCAAAATGACAAGGCAAGTAGACAATGAGCATCTCAGTGATCTTTTTATTTGCTATTTGCATAGGTTTTTATTGAGGATGCTTCATAGAGTGCTCATTATGGTGAGGTTGCAAGTTTCCACCATGATTAGGCATGGCTTAGGCTAGCGGCCCAGGCGTTTCTCTAACACACATACAAACTCCATGATCTTACAAGTTCCACTTATTTCACACCGCTGTGATCCGTAAGCAAAAGAACATGATATCAACGGGGTACAAAGTACAGGTGCAATGTTGAAAGCGTTCCCCATGAAACATGGTTCTGCTAATTTCAACTTATAAAGCGCAAGCATATACGCAACAAAGAAGGACCCAATGGTTCAAGTTTATTCGATACAAAAAAAAGTAAAGTGTGCCATCAAGTTCGTGACAGCTTTAATCACTAGTTTTCTGATAACAAGTTTAATTTGGAAGGTAAAAAAAGAATGAATATACTTGGAATAGCATAAGCTAGTAGGTAGGTATGGTGGACTCTTTGGAATAACTTGGTTTTGGGAGTTGGATGCATGAGTGGAACTCATACTTTGTTGTGGAGGCTAGCAAAAGATTGGGAGAGACAAACTAAGTGAGCAATAATGACCATAATCATGCAGAGCGACAAAACATCATTGATCAAAGCATAAAGTGATACTACAAGTTTAAAACTAAAGGATCACAAAGGCTATGGTGACTTTGGATAGTCATAACATGGTGTGAGCATGCGCCAAGTCAACCCAAATAAAGCATCAAAGGAGAATACCACTATATTATGCTTTAATATGCTAAAACAACGCATGATTCATCCAAGGCACATTAAGCAATCTCAATTGTTTATAACAAGTCATGCTACATCAAGGAATACTAAGCAGAAAGCCAAAACAATATCAAACATGGCATTACAAAGCATAGGCCATAGTAAAAACGAGCTCTTTTTACCACATAAGTATGAACTTTCCTACTCTTTTCCAAACCAAACCAACCTATTTGCAAACCAATGTATGAAAGAGGGGGTCCAACCAATTTATTCAGAAAACTAAGGAAACCAAAGCAAACGAAAAACCAAAACGAAAACAAAGAAAAAGACGCTCCAAGAAAAACACAATTGTGCATGAAACAATAAAATGAAGCGTTTGGAAGAAACCTAGGATTTTTATTGATGAAGAGGGGGATACCTTGGGCATCCCCAAGCTTTGACGCTTGTACTTTTTGGATATTTCTTGGGGTGACATGCGTGGCATCCCTAATCTTGAGCTTTAGTCCATCCTTCATCTCATTACTCATTCCTTCCACACACCTGAAATTTTTTCCTTCATACAAAACTTCACAAAATCTTTATTAGCAACATTAGTGCACTCAAGATAAATTATGCACATTAAAATTGGGACAAGAGAGCACTCTCACGTTATTAGTGATTTTGGCCGTTAGATTGCGGGTTCAGATCGTTTTCAGCCATCCAATGTGTCTCTGCTCCAGACTGGGCTGCTCGTGGGCCAATTGTCCCCAGGGACCGCTATTCTGGTGGTAAAATCGGTGGCCTCCCGTTCCATCTCGGATGGACGGCACATATAGGGCCGCGTGTGCACCACCAAAATCGCCTGTCTCCCTCGAGTGCCGAGTCCCGACCCTCTCTTTCTTCTTCCCCCGCTTCGTTGGTCACCGCCATCACTCCCTGCTCCGTCGGCCGCTGCCATCCCCTCCTTCCTTGTTTGTCTCTTGCGGATCAATTCAACAACCAAACTACAGATCCATTGATCTATGAGAAGCTGGAGGCGCTGGGCGGTAGAAGGGATGCTCTGATCCTTGCCTTAGTCAGCGACAAGCCCGCCTGGGTTCGAGCCGACCCGTGGACGGTCGGCCCACGCTTCTTCTTCAGGGGCGTGCCCATGCTGCTCCGATGAGACATATTGGCGCCGCCACCGGGAGGTTTGAGGATGACGAGGACGGCGTTGGAGACAAGATCAACGCCCTCCTCCTGCTTATGAGAGGCTAACAGAAGACACCCGAGCGGCCGAGCACATCCAGATTCGTCTCCCGCCACCACTTTTCCTTTGGCCACGATCCATGCTGCATTGGTGTTCGTGCTCTCTATCTCCGCCTACTCTGTTCCGCTCCACAGGTACGAGCTCCCTCCTCTCCTCCCCATGGTTTGTCTAACTTGAATACCATCATATCAAATTCATTCAATGGCAGATGCCCCCTCTAGCTTCAGCTATCATTCCCTCTCAGGAAGCAATCAATGCATCCCTCACTAAGTTAGTGTATTTGTGAATCCTTACACGGAACCTGGCAGAGAAGAAGCAAAATGTCGATCATTTAACGGTGCTTTGCATCTTGTTTCAGTTAGATTTAATTATTTATTTGCTATACCTCCATTGGTTTGAACATTTTTTTGAACTAATTTAGGATAAAGTAGGATTATGATACATCAACCCACGAACTGGTGTTGCTTCTTCAACAAGGGCTGGTGGCAGAATTGGCAAGTTTCTGTAAGCTCAGAGTGCTGGTTTTTCTAATGCCACTTGAAATGCCTCTGCAGTAGATGATTCAAGTGACAAGAGAAAACGCAAAGGTGTTTATCTTACTATATTTGAATTTATCTTTAAAGTCCACAGAATAAGCAGTTAAAATTGGCCTCGATTTCCCCATGTCATGTTGATAAGTTGCTCTGAAATGAATTCAATTAGCTTTGCTACAATGATCTGTTGTGTTATCATTAACTACTTTCATTAGTAAGAACATAAGTGAGTGCAATCATGATCTGTTTCTAAGATAGCGTACATCACTACTAGGTCATCATTTGGAGACAATTTTCTGGCTTTCGTGCACATACATATGTATGTTTCCAGGGCCCGCAAGTAGTAGATACATGGCGGTCCGAGTGCCATCAACATGCTTAATTTCTCAACTCATCAGAGGCGTACAAGAGTTTAACCTTGACATTTTGATATTATGAACCTGTGAACTGCCTTACACAGTACTACCACCACCTCTCTGTTCGTGAGTAGATGATATTCTAGAATGCATGTAGTAAAACTTCTCTAATTTAGACATTCGATATGTGATGCAATAAGCATTTAGCTTGGTGTGGTGTAAATAGTAGCAATCGATTTGCCATGAACAGTATTGAAAAGAAGAAGACAGAAATTTGTAACATGTATGGACAAATTAACTGATGAAGCACGTAGTATCCATGTACCGTCATGAGTCCTTGTATTTTTTTTATAACCAATTCTTCCAATACTTTAAAAATATGAACTACGCTAGCTTAAAGCATGTACATATAGCCTACTTTTGTTAGGTATTTCTTCCCTGATGATAATTGTCAAGAAGTAATAAAATATTTTTAGTCAGATTTACTTTCCTTTTCATGTTGTCTACATTATAATCATATTTTTACTATTCCATATTCATGTTCATACTCGGAGGCTCTCGAGAACCATTTAGGTACCTTTTTCCTGCTCCCTCGCCTTTTACTTGATTCCCAGGCCATGATGAGTTGATGTCATAGCTAATTTTACTTCTGTTAGTGATTTCTCTAGGTCATAAAGTGTCACCGAATCAACATATTCGAATTAATGACTTTTGGCATGTCATTATTATCTCCAATTGCTTCCCAAGAAATTGTTCAACTAACGTACATGCCACTTATTACTGTTGCCTCATGTGATAATAAATAATGGTGTATCCTACCTAATTGATCCCTATATGGCTATATCTCGACAATATCTTCAAAATTCTGAATAGCTAAACATCGGTTGTTTCTGAATAATGTAGGTTTCCCTCATATTCTGGTAAGATATTGGATCATCAAGACCTGATCATGCCTCTACCGCCATCAATCTATTCGGCATAAATCCCTTTGCTCCCTCTGCTATTTAGGTTGAGCTTTCCATCACTAACAAAATACTCCTTGGATTGCTTCATGCAAATTTATTTTGTATGTTAACAACTATATTAATTGGTATTAACAGATTTAAATTTTATTTTGTACCAACATATATTTACATAAATATTCCTATAATCTTATTGCCAAAATAGACTGGCGTGGCAACGCGCGCCATCATGATCTAGTAAGTCTTAAGGTTCAGTTTCAACACCAAATAAACTTCCATTAAAACACTAGCTACTGTAGCACTTCCCTCAAAAAGCTCAATTCCCCAAAAGAACTCAAAAAGGAACCAACAAGAAGTAAATGCAGAAAATGGCAGAAATCTATCAAAACAGACTAGAAGGTAAAGCCGAATTTTTTCTAAGACCTTCTGTTGCTCAAATTAGAAAGTGTTGAACTAACGAAAGTTAGATAACAACTTGGGGCAGAAGTACAAAAATTCACGCCTCAAAAAGACGTTCGGAGATTTTACACGAATTTTTACGGTGAAGCACAAAAATCTGTTTCGGGACAACAACTTTTCCAATCATTACTTCTCTCTCATTAGAGGTTTCTGTTGGCACAAAAAGCAAATAAAAAAGATAAGGAGCAATTATTACTAAAGTAATAACTTCCAAGACTCATCTAAAACTTTTGGGTTATCTCCCAATAAGTACTTTTCTTTAACGTCTTTAAGTTAGGCATAAGAAGAAAGAAAAATAATCAAGTGTTCCAAGAAGCATTAAAACCAAATTTCTTGTCCTTACCTCTCTTACTTTTATTCTTAACCTTGGGGAAAATATGATTGTGTGGTGGGAAGAAAGGTGCATGGTCCCCTTCTCCACATCTATTATTGCTCCAAGAAGTTCTAATACGGACCTTCCAAGTGTAATTTGTCCTTTTCCTGCACATTCAATAACAAGATAATCAGTAGAAATCATTTTCCCAAGGATCTTTGTAAACACTCCTTCAGCTATTCCAATAGATAATAAGGTAGCATTATTAGCAAGAGATAACTCTTTTCCTCCTTCAGTAAGCCCCCAAGTATTCAAATATTCATAAATATCTTTGGGCATAAGAAAAATTCAGACATGATATCACAACGAGCTTGAAAAGTTTCAGTGTTTATCTCAATCTTTACTGTAGGGAGCCACTTTGATGGTTCAGAATTTATTGGAACATAATTGTGATCCTCCCTAAGCATATTATAGCAATCTTTTAAACTAGCAGTGCTAGTCTCAAGAGTGTTCAATCTAGCAAATATTCTTGCGAAAGAAATATCAGTTCGGCTAGGAAAGTTGTAAGTGAGGATCAATTTATTTATAGAATTAATAGCATCATCCTCATTACATTGGAGGAAATCTCCTCCCACAACAGAATCTAAAACATATCTATAGCAAAGAGCAATCCCAAGGTAAAAACTCCTAAGGAACAAGCTTTGAGTCATTTTAGGCTCAGTTTTTTCATGTAGATCAGAGATTCTAGACCAAGCTTCTTTAAAACTTTCCTCAATTCCTTGTTTAAAAGTGAAAATCATTTCCTCGGGTGACATAGTGATTGGAGCAAGGCTAGACATAATGGCAACTTAGGATAGGAACTAAATCTTTTTGTGTTTTCAAATAAGAAAGCAAACTAGTAAAACTATTTTTTTGTGTTTTTGATAACAAAACAAGCAAACAAAGAAAAAAGAAACTAAGAAAAACAAAAATAACAAAATAAAGAGATTGGTTATGAGGGACTCCCCTTGTGAAGATGTCCTTAACTCCCCGGCAACGGCGCTAGAAAAATTCTTGATGGCTCTTGGTTGATGTAGAGCTCGTTGGGAACCCCAAGAGGAAGGTATGATGAGCACATCAGAAAGTTTCCCTCAGTTATGAAACCAAGGTTTAATCGAACCAGTAGGAGCAAGGAAACACCCCAATGGTGTTGCTAGCTGAGCCTTGGCAGGGCGCACTACCGGTGCTAGTAGCAACGTGGAGACCTACACAACACAACCACAGAACTCTGTCCCCAACTTGCGATGAGGTTGTCAATCTCACCGTGTTTTGCTGAAAACAAAGGATTAAATGTATCGAATGGAAAGAAGTAATAGTTTGCAGAAAGTAAACACAAAACAGTAAACAGTTTATAAATTGTATGTAAAGAAAAGGACCGGGATCTATAGTTCACTAGAGGTGGCTCTTGTTAAGATAGATAACATGCTGGGTAAACAAATTACAGTGGGGCAATTGACAAACATCGAGAAAGCAATACATGCATATACTAATCAGATTGACTCCTTTGAGACTTGATTGGGCATTACAACATTATACATAGACCGCCATTCAACTGCATCTATCACTAATAATCCACCTTCAGGTTATCATCCGAACCCCCTCCAGTATTAAGTTGCAAGCAACAGATTATTGCTTTACAAACTGCGTGTAATATAAACAATACGATTGTTCTATGAACAAAGGATTGTTTTTTTCTCCCTAGTAGCAACAGCGCATCTAGTACCTTAGAGATTTCTGTCACTTCCCCAGATTACCAGAGGCATGAACCCACTATCGAGCATAAATACTAACTCTTGGGGTTGCTAGCATCTACTTGGCCAAGATAGCTACTAACAATGGAAAGCATGCAAGGTCACAAATAACAAAGACATGATAGAATCAATAATCAATCTGAAATAGCATCTCAATATCCATCGGATCCTCGCAAACACAACATGCAGAATTACAAATGGATGATCTTGATCATGAACGGAGATCACAAGATGTAGATATGAAAGCACAAAGGAGGAGAACCAGCCATCTAGCTACTACATGGATCCGTAGTCCAAGGATGAACTACTCACGCATCACACCGGAGGCTTGCATGGTGATGAAGAAGGCCTCCATGGTGAATTCCCCTCTTCGGTAGGGTGCCGGGAAGAGCTTCAGATCCCTCCCGATCTAGGGATGGAGATGACGGCGACTACAAACTCTTTCGTGGATTTTTGATCGGGTACTTAGGGTTTTCGTCCCGAGGGCATCTTACAGGCGGAAGGAGAGGCCGAGGGGGTGCCTGGGCTGGCCACACCACCCCCTAGCGCGGGCCAAGCCTAGCCACGCAGCCAGGTGGTGTGGTCGCCCTCTGGCCCTTCTCCGTCTCGTATTCTGGCATCTGATGACTTCCAGAAAAATAGGCACTTTGGCTTTTGTTCCGTCCAATTCCGAGAATATTCATTTTATGACTTTCCTGAAACCAAAAACAGTAGAAAACAGGTAGCTGGCACTGTTGCTCTTGTTAATAGGTTAGTCCAAGAAATTATATGAAAAGTACTCTAAAGTGTGAACAAAACACAAGAAATAGGATAAAACGAAGCATGAAACATCAAAAATTAAAATACATTTGCAATGTATCAGCGTATGATGGGTTGGAATTTGATATATACTTCTCATTGGAAATTTATTGGTCAATAACTTATTATTCAGAAAAGGAAGAGTGGAAATATTGCTCCATGGGAAACTTGGTGCATTATGGAATTTTTGACAATGGTATATCTTTGATCTTGATAATCCACTGGAGGTTGGTGCAAAAAACTTGTTTATTTGGTGAAGATAACTCCATAGGGAGGAATACTAATAATAGGAATGCATGCTTGGAGTTTTATTGTTGATGGTATTTAGGACTTGGTCATAATCTATAAACAGAATTACAAGGATTATTAATTCTGGAATTGCAAATTGAAGTTGGAGCAATATCAATTATGGAATTAGGTACATAAGTGGGAGAACTATCAGAGTTATCATTTTTTAATGTGCCATTTGTGGTACTTTATTTCTTTTACACTCCCAACGGAGGATCAATTGTTTTCTTTCTTTTACGACTTGGTCGCATATCAAGGAACATAATTAAGTGGCATATTAATTATGGAATTCTAAATTTTAGTGGGAGGATTATGGTACTACTCACATTTTATGGTGTTTACTTATGGATACTGCCACTAGAGGTTAACTTTTTTTCCTTCATGTTTGCACTTGATATTGGTTATTTCTATGTTTTACAATACAAGTCGGAAGGTCTTTGTCGTATATTATGAACATGTCATACTGAAGTGGAAAATCAGTCCATCAAAGGATTAAAGGTTTGATAACTGATTAGTAGGGGAAGTACACTTCAGGAATATTATTATTTGAAATTTATATAAAGATTATTGAATTATTCACCATTGTAATATGATGTATACTCCACATTTGAATGGAGGAATAAAACACTTGATTCCACTATAATATGGTGTATACTCCACAGTTGAATGGAGGAATATAACAGTTGGTTCTTCTTATGATTATTGGAAAAGCAATACATACTACTAATTTTTCAATAAATTGTCATCTATTGTAGTCACTGCTTATGTTTTGTTGACTGGAATAAAGTATTCTATTTATATTTTGGTGGTATGGAATGGAATTATTATTTCTACATAGCACACCAATTATTATTTTATTAAATTTACTGGTGGATCAAATGGTTTCACTTTTGATCTGGAAAAGGAACCATGGTGAAAAGTAGGAATACAATATATTTTATCAAGGTTGGAATGACTACCATTCATACCGCACCATAGTCTCATGCAAAATACTATTATACACAAGTCAAACTCCCAACACTAACATGCTTAGGAAAAGTGGGAGGAATCACCATGAACTATCATATCTATGTCATTTTTTTCTTTTGTGGAAGTAACTCTATATTTTAGAGGAACACTAAGCTCAGACGAATCACTTGAAATTTTTACTAATATCAACTATGGGTGGAAGCATTGCGGGAAGAGATACACCCAATGAGGAAGAATAAAAGTTTGGGAACTTGTTAATTTACCAAACAATGTCAACCTGCAGGTACTAAGTGAATTTATTACTGGGAAGATTAATGCAACATGCTTAGTGGAAATTAGGCATGTTATTAAATGCTTTACACAAAGGAAATATTTATACTTTGTGGAAACTATGTCTCCTATGGGAGTGTTTGCTTCTCTAGAATTTAGAGAAAGTGGGAATAAAGACAGTGTTTCCTATTTTAAGAGATCAATTCTTGTTCATCGCACAAGCTTTACATCAATATTGTATCAGGTCATATAGTTTTCTTAATCCCGGAAGATGATCATATACAAAGGTTAGTGTGAATTGTTTTGTGTTATTACTATATGTGCTAACAATGTTATTATAAATATCACATTGATGGAAGTGAAAGCTTGGTTATCCTCTAACTTTCATATGAAAGGTATCTTCAAAGCTTCCTATGTGTTGGGAGTGGAATTACATAGATAATATTTTAAAAAAATTTCTATGGAAAGTACAAACCTGTCAAGTACCTTTGATAAAGGGAATTATACTCTGTGAGGAATTCCATTTAAACTCCTGAGAAAAGAGGAAGACTAATTGTTTTCCTATAATTATTTTGGGACATTATTCGTGCAACCTGAACTTAGCCATGCCACTTGAACCATTGCTATTCTGATTAGCATGGTAACTGAAACTTGCTGGAACAGTTAGCAAGGGTAAAGCGAAACCTGAAAATATTGCTGGAATCATTGGAAATTCTTATGGTGTAATGTCAAGGAATCGTGGATTATTCATTATATTTGACGGTCACAACTTTCAGCTGCACGCTTGGATATATTGATATTGTTTTTGTAAAGAGAATCTACATGAAAGGTAACATATTTTTATGTTATGTTTTAATAATTGTTTTTGTAGGCCTTTATGGTACTGAAATGAAACAAGATTTAAAGTTTATTTCTTTATAAAAGATGAATACTTTCATGCGCTTGAAGCATCAAAGGAAGGCACGCAGCTAAAGAAATTATGGTCGTGGAAGGAACATCATAACCTGTTACTTTGTGATAATACGACTCCAAAGGTCACAAGGTTTATATGCATCATGAATGTATCGAGGGAAGGAATTACCTTTTGACCATGTTAATAGCGTGGGAATTCATTTTGGATAAAAATATTTTCAGCCAAGTGGGAGATGTAGGAATTTGTGGCTTGCAATATTTCTTATATGCACTACATTGCTATACTCCCGGAATTAAAACCTCGATGCGGAAGTATTCATGGAAATAATAGGAAAT
Organism: Avena eriantha; assembly: GCA_910589775.1. Taxonomy (NCBI): domain Eukaryota; kingdom Viridiplantae; phylum Streptophyta; class Magnoliopsida; order Poales; family Poaceae; genus Avena; species Avena eriantha. The sequence goes on from OU342743.1 coordinate 146,620,973, forward strand.
AATTGATGTGGAATTGTACTTAAGGAAATATACTTAAGAAAGCCGGTACAGCTATACTGGAATACAGTGTATATGAATATGCTGGAATTATACCCAGGAACAGTATAAAGTGGAACGTCAGGTTGTCCGTAGGATTGGCTCTATGGATTGTTAAAGCCAACGAGTTTGATTTTGAATTCAAACTCGGCGCACGACTCACGTGTGCGTGCTGTGACCTAATTGATTAACAGTATTAGGCTCGGTAACTGACTGTTAATGATTGTGGTTGGTTTAACAAGTCACGAGTCCTAACTATATTTGGAACTTGGAGTCTATATAAAGGTCCCACCCTCTAGCCTCAATATGCATTGTGAGCGGCACCACCGATAAGGCAGAGGAATAGAGGGTAGGCCGGCTAGCTCCAAACCCTAGATTTTTTACATGTTTTTCGAGGTTGCTATTTCTAAGTTGTGATATAATCAGTCAATTGGACCCTATATCCTTACAAGTACCAAGCTTTCTAGAATTGGTGGCCTCTCGTTGCTCCTAAGATCCTCCAACCAAATTGTGACACCATGTTGACCCACTCATGCATATATATATATTTTTGAAGGCTAGAGCGGTGAGTAAACCGGCTAGGCTGTTGGTTCATCGGGTCACTTGGTCGAAAAAATAAACGGTTCGTGTGATTCAACGACAAGTGTGATACGTACAAAAATAAGACAATGGATTAATATAGCCAAAAATATACTCTCTCCATCTTCAAACAAGTAACTTGGATTTGTCTAAATTCATATGTATCTAAATGTGTTTTAGTATATAGATACATACGAATTAGAAAAATGCAAGTCACTTATTTTATAATGAAGGGAATAGGTACAATAGTTTGAGATACTTCGAGTTGGTATAGTAGAGACGGGTTAATTGTTGACCGTAATTTGGGTTTTTACTATACGTGGGTTCAAAATCTTGCGCGTGTGTTTTTCTTGTTTGAGAGTTTCGTCACCCGGTTCGACCGCTCCAATTTACCGCCTGGTTTTCCACCAACGATGTTCGGTTCGTACGTCCTACCCCATTCTAGCAGCAGGATATCAGTTGTGCCTGAGAAACTACCTAAGTTGTTGGTTCAAGTTTTTTGGTCCAACCGGTGGCTTACTTTTAAGTACAAACTCATCTCTCTTCTTTCAGTTGACAACTCAATCACTTATCTTTTTCTATGGCGTAAAACACCCAACCATAGTGGCGCGTCGCCCATGGACGGAGCTAGGATTTATAATCTGGGTGCGGCAGGTCATGCGTGGGCACATGTGTTCTACGTGGAAGGGAAGCGCGGGGTGCGGGGTCGCTTCGCAATCGCTTCGATCATCATATTAGTCTTTCTCCTGCTCTTCTCACTATGTCGGTGGTTTCTTTTTGTGTTAGGCGAGCTCCTACTTTCTCGCTCCTTTGCTTCATCAGTCCGATGTGATCTACTCGCAGACGCCACACCCGCTTGCGTTCTTTTTCTTTGCTCCATATTTATCTGCCATGTTGTGGGTATTGGCTCCGGCGACAAGGGGTGTTCAATGTATGGGTGTGTTTGTGTCATGGAACTGTGTTGGTCGTCAGTGCAGTCATTGGCTGAGAGTTAGGGCAGTGTGTTGATGTGGTGTGTGGATTTAGGGGTGGGGGTGGGGTGTATCTCATGGACTATTTTATTTGATTGCTATGGTGATTGGTTTGCTGCTGCTGTTTTGGGCAGCGCGTGTGTCATTGGGCTGCATGGGGCAACGACTACTTGGATTGATTATTTGCGATTCGTATAGTGGGTCGGTTCTTGTCGTTGTGAGTGTGGTGTGCACATATCGTTAGTGCTTCGGCAAGTATGCATCTCACTGTTGATTGTATGGGTGGCGCGACATGTTTGGAAAGGTGTGGCTGGGTCGTTAGTTTTTTGCTTACTTGGATGGATGCCAGGCAGCTAGCGCGAGGCCACCGCGGTTGGAAGCGTGTCGGTAGTTTATTTTTCACTCTTTCAATTTTGCTTAGATTTGTTATTTGTTTCTCCGCATATCTTGTTTATTGTTATATTAATGCGTGTGCGTTGTGTTCTGTGGTATCCGTGATATCCAATGGTGATTTTGTTGCACCATCAGGCACGTCAGCTGCGGATTGTCCTATGTGTGCTTGCGTTTTTATTGCTCATGGTTCTACTAGGTATGTTGCTGATGTGTTGCGACAAAACAATCCATAAATCTACCATTGAATAAACACTCTTACAATAAAATTTAAACGCTATTAGCAGAGGAAGGGGCAGTAGAGCGCGCTGGGTCCATCTAGTAGACCCTAAGGCTGGCACGATCTGTTTTTTTTTCAGTTTGACGTGATCTTTTTGTTTTGGCGATCAAATAGTTTAACGTGATCTATGTACATATCTTTTTCCGGTTTCACGCAATCAATATTAAAGTCCAGTTTGACAGATATGTCGTAATAGCATGGTCCAGTCAGGATACCCCTCCTCCCGATCCCCTCTCAGGTTTGATGATCTTCAATCATCTTTTCCTGGTTTCCGCAATCAACTGCTGGCGCCTAACTTCCCCATCCGCTGCCATACAACGCTCTCTCTCCCACACGGCTGCCTACGTTTTATCCTTCCGCAAAGATGGCCGATACAGTTGTGAATGCAAATTGCGTGGACTTGAGATCGTCGATTCCTCTTACCACTAGTATAAAAGGGCCCTTTGGTCCAGGCCCCAAAGTCATCGGTCCCGGTTCGAATAACAAATCGGGACCAATACCAGGCATCGGTCCCGGTTCATGCCGCTAGGATATCGGTCCCGGTTCATCTCAGGGTATTGATCCCGATTCATGGCATGAACCAGAACCAAAGGGTCTCTTTTTAGTCCCGGTTCGGGACATAAACCGGGATAAAAAATACTTCGGAAATTCTTTGTCGCCTTCTCTGTCGCGGCAGGAAAAAGGCTCAAAATCCTGCTGCGGCACGAGAAAATCCACCCTCCTCCCGAATCGTCGTCTAGTTTCAAAAACATGTCGCAGAAAATTATAAAAAAAATCAAAAAATAAAATCCTTTCAACTGTAGTTGTATTTACTGATACACTTGTCATGAAAATTAATAAACTTGAATTTCGACTTATTTTGCAAAAAAAACATTATAAAAACTTTAGATGGCCGTCATTTGTGCATACGATGTCGGAAAAAAACGTATAATATATCAAAATGATCGGAAAAAAATTATGATACCGATGGAAACTTCCTTAGGCCGTTTGCAATTTTTTTAGATTTTTGAAATTCCAAAAGAGTCAAAATTCAGATTTTTTATTTTTAAAAAAATAATTCAAACAAATAAAAAATGACATATTTGGATTCTTCACATTTTTCTGATAATAATGGACATATTATTTTTTGGAATTTCGATTTATGGATTTAAAGATATGAATTATGCCATATTAAATGAATTAATGCAAAAATAATAATAAAACATATTTTATTTCTATATTTATTCAATATTAGTATTACTTAGTCATTTTTGTATATTAAAATCATGTTTGTAACTTAAATTATAAGAATGTATGACTCACAAGATGCATGAGTTAATATCATTAATAGTATAGTATAGACATAATGTTACAATTGGTACATAGAAAGGGGGTGAGAAGGAACCAAGATGTTAAGCGTGCTAGGGGGATGGAGTAGTGTTAGGATAGGTGACCGACCGAAAAGTTTAACCAAAGATTAGAATTTGACCAAAAACTAAGTGTGACTGGTTGGCTTTGGGTGAGAGATTAACCAGTCCAAATATTCATAGATTCAAAAAACTTAAAAAAAATTATTTTTTGAAAAAAATAAATAGAAAAGCCCTTCAGTCCCGGTTCATGCCACGAACCGGGACCAAAGGTCCTACGGCAAGCGCATGCGATGGCGGGCCACGTGGAAACCCATTGGTCCCGGTTCATGGCAGAACCGGAACCAGTATTAGTCCCAAGTGATTGGTCCCGGTTCAAAATTCGGGACCAATGGCCCTTATGAACCGGGACCAAAGGGGGGTTTTCTACTAGTGTGCGGTAGGCCATAAAATTCATGGTTGCTATTTCTAAGTTGTGATCGTGATTGTTTAATTGATATATGGTCTGAATGGGATAAGAGAAATTGATGCAAGTCGCTTATCCGTTCATGTTTCACAAGCAGGGCTTAATTTATTTATGGCAAGGTTCACAAGCGAGATTCAAATTCCTTTTTATTTCCCAAGCACCCCGATGGTTTGTGCTTGATTTTCTTGGAAAGCATGGAAGCATTCTGTCTCCAGGAACAAATGATTTACAATTTTTTTTGCGGGACTTATAATTATTATCTGTAGGTGATGTATGAGCGGTTAAGGTATAGAGTATTAATTGTTGGTCACATGTGAGCAACTGATCGTTCCTTTTCTTTGAGGTAGGCCATAAAATTCATGGTTGCTATTTCTAAGTTGCGATCCCGATTGTTTAATTGATATATGGTCTGTACAGAGATAAGGGAAATTGATGCAAGTCGCTTATCCGTCCATGTTTCACAAGCAGGGCATAATTTATTTATGGCATGGTTCACAAGCGAGATTCACATTCCTTTTTATTTCCCAAGCACCTCGATGGTTTGTGCTTGATTTTCTTGGGAAGCATGGAAGTGTTCTGTCTGCAGGAACAAATGGCTTACAATTTTTCTGCAGGAATTATAATTATTATCTATAGGTGATGTACACGTTTAAGGTATAGAATTGTCCATTGACGGTTTTCATACTACATAAGACGTGAAAAATGAAATTGACCGGTAGAGTTGATGTTCATTACCTGCGTAATCCAGTCCATAGATGCATGCAATATAATATATCAGCAACCCGACATAGCCTCTGGCGGACTACAATGATGGATCCATTACCTGCATGAAAATTGGGGTCTTCAGCAAGGAGGAAGACTTCGAGCGGAGAGATGAGAGTTAGACACCGGTCCGTGTATCTTTCTTTTGACTGCTCATCGGTTTCTTTTTGTTGGTCAAGAGTGTTAGAATATGTATACGTGTATAGACTAGAGATAGACTACGACTCTATATCTTGTACTCAAAGTCTCTACATATCCCTGTGTACATCTATATGAACCCCTTAACGGTCATTGCAATATAACATATTATATCCAGGGATTGTCGTGGTGGCACGTCAGATGCCATGAATAGGCTAAAGATGGGGTCAATATACGCTAAAGGAATCCGGGGAGGAATAGTGTGGTGATTCCACACGCTTGTGTTTGTATTATCACTCTATCAATGGAGGAATACAAGCTCATCGAGCTGTTTGTGAGAAGGAGACTAGGTCTCTTACCCTCACTACAGTGCTCTAGAGCTCTATCTTAGACAGAGAAAATGATCGATCCCCAGAAAGAGATATGCCCTAAAAGCAAATAATAAATAAGTTTTATTGTCATATCTCAATTAGTTTATAATAGTTTCATATTGTGCTATAACTGTGCCAAGTAGAAACATTGCTCTAGGTGTGGTATGAAACAACCAAGTCCCTAATAGCCTCTATTCATACTAGTTCGTTGGTCATGAGGATGATCTGGGTTTAAAGATCATGGGCATTTATGCCAATTAACAACAGGGTCATATCATTAGAGAATGATGTGATGGACATTTCTACACGATCAAGTCATATAAGTTCATTATTGCAACAGCTATACCTAGACTCCTTTATCTCGGACCGTGAGCTCATATTACTCACTATTTCCCGAGGCTGCTTAGACTGCATCAACCGTCATCTGGTAATACGGTGGTCATAAAGGTGTATGTTGGGTATTCTGAAGGAACAGTAGATGACATGTGACTGCAAGACCAGGATTTGTTCACCCACATGACGGGTAAAGATACATACGGCCGGCTTGGTGAGATTACATCCATAAATGTTGCAACATGTGACTTGGTCACGGGGATGTAATATCACGGTAACAAGAAAACAGAACTTGTTGTGAACAAGATTGAACAAGGTATGTGATACCAATGATCGGATCTTGGACAAGTCGTATCAAGAAACAAAAGGAATTGGATGCTACATTTAGCGGTTCAAACAACATTGTCATCAGGAATACATAGGGATCACATGGATATCCCTGGTCTCTCTGTTGATCATTGATACTGTCGTGGAAATGACCACGGCAGTCGCTGCCACTGGCAGCGATTGAGTGTTTCGTGAGGAAGAGTTGGCGGCCATCTGCGGTGCGAGATGGGGGCGGATGCACATGGGTTTACCCAGGTTCAGCCCCCCGGAGGGTAAATACCTACTCCTGCTAGATTAGATTATGAGAGAGCGAGTTACAGGGGTGGCGAGCTTGGCGGCTAGGCAGCGAGTCGCTTGAGGGGGTGTATGATGGAACGTAAGGTTCTAGGATACCCTAGGGAGGTTTATATATGAAGCACCTCGCTATGGTTTACAAGTTGTCACCGAACAAGATAAGGATCCGGAGACTTTTGACCTAGTCTGACTGGGCTTCTGCTACGCTTCTGGGCTTCTAGTCGCTGGGCCTTTCCTTTCTTCGTAGTCCAGTCGCCGTCTTTCAGACGCACCCGCAGGCCTTTCGGCCCAATCGAAACGTCCTGCTGGGCATACCCCCTTCGGCATATCCCCATCAGTAGTCCCCGAGGCCATCGTTGATGCAGGCGCAGGAGTTCTTTTGGCGTTCGGAGTAGGCGAGCCCAATTTGGGCGTCCAGTCGAGTCGGCGATGGACTCCATTAGAACCGAGGAGAATTTCCCCATGTTTCCACTCGTCGCTTCAATGAATGTCACTGCCGCCCTGTCGTCGTCTCAGCGAGTGGAAAGACTAGCGGGTGGCGGGTGAACTAAAGGAGTTGGACCGTCAAACCTGGTCAAACTATCCGTTGGAATTTCCAACGGTAACTACGGCGCAATTACCGTGAGTAACGGCTATCCCGATTTTGGCGGGTGGCGTTTCCCATATAAGGGGAGTGATGGCTCAGCTCCGCAGTCCTTCTTCGCATTCTTCATTCTTCCTCATTTGTACTCCCAAGGGCTCATGGGGGAAATCCAAGTGTACCACGGCCCAACTTAGATCTTTCGAGGATGCCGGAGTGCTCCGCAAGGGGAATTGGCGGGTTCCCCCCTCCTCCGAGACCGAGCCGAAGCCGCGACCCGGCGAGTTCATATGCTTCCCCAGTCATCTTGAGAGGGGTTTGGGGTTCCCCACCTCACTCTTTTTCCGTCTCTTCTGCGCGTATTACGCGATCAAGCCATCGGATCTTGGTCCACACAACATCTAGCATCTGGTGATCTTCGTCGCCTTCTACAAATGTTACCTTGGCTGCAGGCCGTATTTCCCGCTATGGCTGGAGCTCTTCCACGGCCGCATCGGGCGCAAGGCGTCCAGCGGCTTGATGCTAGCCGCAAGCGGAGTCACATTTCAACTGAAGCCGAAGGCCAACTTCGTCAAGCTCCCCCTGCCGAAGAAGGCCGCCAGCGAGTGGAAGAAGAGCTGGTTCTACGTCAAGGAAGTCACTCTCTCCGGCGAGGTGGCTCTTCTCGAGTTCGTCGCCGAGAGGATCGAGCCCCGTCGGTTGGCGCCGAAGAAGCTTCCCGAAGATCAGCGGATGGCCGTCGCGGAAATGATGGATCAGATCAGGAAGCTGAAGGACCAGGGGTTGATTCCGATCAACCTCTACAACTGCAGGCTCGGGCGGCGCCTGGTTCCGCTAGCGGCTCGACCATACTGGATGTACGAATACAGCGGGAATCATGACCCATCCCGAACCAGCAAGGAGTCATGGGAGGCTGAGGACTACAAGGCCGCCCTGAAGAAGATCACCGAACACTCCTGTGAAGAATGAAGCCCCCACAGTACACTCCTGTGAAGAATGAAGCCCCCACAGTAAGTTCATCGGCGTTCACCGGCATGGCGGTTGGGGTCGCCTCGTACACTCCTGTGAAGAATGAAGCCCCCACAGTAAGTTCTCTTTCCAATTGCTACGTCTGCATCTCAATTTCAGTCTTCTCGCTTAGTGTTTTTTGACTCGTGGTGGTTCTCAGCTTTTTCAGGTGTTGGAGGGCTGGCTCCCTCTGCTTGATGAAGAGGTTCCCCAGGAACTGGAGGAAGACTCCGAGGGGGACCCTTCTGACAGCGACGAGGAGGAGGAAGAGGACCCTCCCCTAGCGCCTGTGGCTCGCAAGACCCGGATGCAGAGACAACGTGAAGTCGAAGCGAGCCGTATCCTGGACGAGCTCGAAGAAGGCGACGAGGTCGCACAGGAGCAAACGTCCAGGCGCACCGCTACGCCGTCGAAGCCCGCACGCCGGCCCAAGTCACCAGCGAAAATGCCCGCGTCGCCAGCCAAGTCGGCGGTGGTGTTCGAGTCGGATGACGATTCCGATGATGAAGGTTCTCCCGAAGTCTCGCACAAGGCCCTAGGGGACGCAGTCCCGACAAAGGGGTTGGAGGGCGAGGACACGGAGGTGGTGGTAGAGGTTCCCCTGGCGGCGATTGCGCCAACGGCCTCGGGGGTTCCAAGCCAAGAAGCGGTTGAGGCGATGGTGTCCAAGTCGCCACAGCCGTCAAGGGTGGCCGCGTCGGAGCCGGAGATCCCGACGACTGCAGCTTCATCGTCAAGGAAGCCCTGGGTTCGTGGGCTTCAGACGTCTTCGAGAGGGGGCTCAGCCGCAAGCTGGGTCCCGAGTTGTACAAGCCCGCCCACATTAGCACCGGGCTTCGCGTCCTTCCAGTCGCTAAGTAAGTAGCGCTCCCTCATCCCAATTCGCCTTGCTCCTTTTGTATTGTCATTGTGTTGACTGAGGGGGCTTGTGCAGGTCGGGGGCTAAGAAGATTGGGCGTCCTTCGGTGGCTAAGATTCCACCGGCCACTGACATGGGAGAGGGCGACCTACCCAAGAAGAGAAAGGCCTCCGAAGATGTGGCGACCGCCGAGGTCGCGAAGAAGCAGAACGGGGGCACCGACGACGCTGTGACCAAGGGAAGCGCCACGGAGTTAGCCGCTACGCCAGTCGCCGAAGAGGTGGTGGCGACGCGATCGGAACCAGCCTTGGCTGCATCCGTGCCGGAAGCGCCGGTCCCGACAACCAGCGCCCCCGCCAGGGCGTCGGCGACGTTCCTGCGTTTTATGGCGAGGGGGTTTCCAGGTGTGGCGGACACGCAGTCTCCGCAGAGTCTAGAAATCGTGGATGCGGACATTGGGTCAAGCCGCGGGCGCACTTCCTTCACGATCCCGTCGACTAACGCCGCGGAACTTCACAAGATTCTTGGCGCTGCTATTCAGGTATGTCCAGTCCCCGAGTTCCTGGTCGCTGAATGTCAGTGTCTAGGAACTGAACCTCTTGCTCCTTTCCAGTCCCCGAATTCCTAGTCGCTGAATTTCGGCGGCTAGGAATTGATTTTCTTTTTCTTCCTTCTCCAGTCCCCGAGTTCCTGGTCGCTGAATTTCAGCGGCTGGGAACTGGGTTTTGTTTTGTCAAATGCTTAGGTGAGTTCTTTGTTTGCAGGGATTACAAAGGGAGTCGACTGATCGGCAGGCCCGCAAGAGAGCGCTTGGAGCATGACTTGCGCGAAGTGCAGGAGGTGAACCGGCAGCTTCAGGAAACTATTGGTGAGTGTCTGTTTGTCTTTGTTCTCCTCCACATAGCGCTTGGCGATCTCGAGGAGGTCGGGGATGTTGTCGAGCGTTCGGTAGACCCTCTTGATCTTGGCCACTAGGGGTTCGTACCGGCACGCATTCTTGAAGCAGTGTATCGTCGTGTCTGGGTGGATGCTGGAGGCGTTTATCCATAGTTCTTGCCATCTTTGGATCCACCGGCGAGTCGACTCGCGTTGTCCCTAGATGCATCGCTCCAGGTCCTCTATGGTGGTGGCGTGGGTGTAGGAGCCCTCGAAGTGCCTGACGAAGGCGTCCTGCATTTCTTCCCAGGAGTCAATGCTGTCGGCAGGGAGCGTGTTGATCCACTGCCGGGTCACACCCTCCATCATCAGGGGGAGGTAACGAGCGGCGAGCATGAGGGTGTGGCCTGCGATCCCCATTGCCATGAGGTATGTGTCCAACCAGACAGCAGGGTCGTATGTTGGGTCGTACTTCTCGATCTCCTTGGGGGCCTTGAAGTTGGCGGGGTATTTTTCCCCGTGAATCATTGGTCCAAAGCATTGCGGCCCGACTTGGCTGAGCGAGCCTCTTGGCTCTGGGTCGCCGCGGTTGGTGAGGGTGTGCCGCAGGTCGTAGGGCTGGCGCGACCGCCACGCCTGATTGTTGATTATGTTCGTTTGGGCGTCGAGGGGCTGCTCGTTGGCAGGGACCATGTTGTTCGCCGGTCGCGGCTCGTTGGTTGACAACGCAGGATTGGCGGCCCGTGGTTGGTTTGCCAGGGGCTGGGTTACTCCCGCATGGCGGCGTGTTCTCGCAGTATTCGCGCTCGGCGGCGCGTGTGGGGTCGGATTCGTCGTTGAAATTCAGGACGCGACCCTGAACGTTGGGTTTCAGGTCGGTCCTGATGCGGCGCTAGTGATAGAGTGACAGCTCCCGCGCCGTCTCTCGTTCGAGGCGGTATTTCTCGCGGTCGGCGAGTTCGTTGCGTTGCGCCTCCGCGAGCCGCAGGCGGGCTTGCTCCACCTCCGTGGCCGTCACGGTCGGCGGGATCGGCGTGGAGAACGGATCTGGCGGGGCGGCCATGCTACCTGCCATGTAGATCGCATTGAACCGATTGGATCTGGCGTGAAAATCCTCGGGGGATTATGAGCCGGAATCGGAGTCAAAGATCCCCAGGATGGAGGGGTCCTCGAAGTCCTCGGGGTTGGAGACCCGCGTGATGGAGTCCTCCCGTGATGCGGCGGTGATGGACCCGTTGATCGATGGAGGGGTCGCGGAGTCGGTGTCGTCGTTTAGGGCGTCGTCGTTGGTGGCGGCGTTAGTCTCGATCGCGTCGCTGGCGGCCGAGTCGTACTCGGTGACGAGGCCCCTGATGGAGCGGACATGCTCCTCCGAAAGCAGATCGCGGTGTGGCGGCGATCCGCCGACGATCCACCGACGATCACCGTCGCGGCTGGGTTGATCGCGCCGGTGAAGCCAACGAAGAGGTTGATGGAGCCGACCGGCATCATCGCAGTGTGAGTGACCAGACGTGACGCCGAGATGTAGCTGCTGGGCAGGATCTGTAAGATCCCGCCGATGGCGAATGGCCGATCGATTGGCGAGTAGGGTCTCGCCACAGAACTCAGGCCAGTCCTGCTATGCCCCACGGTGGGCACCACTGTCGTGGAAATGGCCACGGCAGTCGCTTCCACTAGCAACGATTGAGTGTTTCGTGAGGAAGAGTTGGCGGCCATCTGCGGTGCGAGATGGGGGCGGATGCACATGGTTTACCCAGGTTCGGCCCCCCGGAGGGTAAAGACCTACTCCTGCTAGATTAGATTATGAGAGAGCGAGTTACAGGGGTGGCGAGCTCAGCGGCTAGGCAGCGAGTCGCTTGAGGGGGTGTATGATGGAACGTAAGGTTCTAGGATACCCTAGGAGGTTTATATATGAAGCACCTCGCTAGGGTTTACAAGCTGTCACCGAACAAGATAAGGATCTGGAGACTTTTGACCCAGTCCGACTGGGCTTCTGCTACGCTTCTGGGCTTCTAGTCACTAGTCGCTGGGCCTTTCCTTTCTTCGTAGTCCAGTCGCCATCTTTCAGACGCACCTAGAGGCCTTTCGGCCCAATCAGAACGTCCTGCTGGGCATACCCCCTTCGGCATATCCCCATCAAATACATATCATGTCTAGAGCATTCCCGAGCCGTGAGAGGATACACTTAAGGTACGATGAGAGCGATCATTCATAAGATGGAATCACAGTAGAGAAAGAGAAAGCCGGAATCATTCCGCAGAGAGATTCGAAGCTGTTCGGAGAAAGAATAAAGGAAAAGACCGAAAAATGTTTTCGAATAAATGGGAATTTGAATATATATTTATTATATGTTAATTATGAATTAATATGTTCTACATAATATTTAAATTAAGATTTATAAAAGGCAACTTTTATATTAGGCCAAATCCCGGAGGGAAAAGGCCTAGAAATAAAGCTGCAGAAAAAGAAAAAGGGGCAGATGCTGCCGCCGTGGGCCAGGCAGCCCACTTAGGGCGAGCAGGGGCGGGTGGCAGCGGGCAGCCTGGCGCTGCTAACGGGCCGTCATCTCGCGGCCCACGCGGGTAGGCGCTGGCCGCCAGCCTCACGGGCGCTGCGGGGCAGGCTCGAGGTGGGCCGGCCACGGCCCACCCGGCCGCTCCCTCCCTGCCGCCTCTCCACCCGGGACGGTCGCCACCGCCTTGGGCCGCCGGGGCACAAAGGCCCACCCGGGCCACTAGCTGGCTGCCGCCGCGTAAGGGTCGGCTGGGCCACGCGGGTGGCGCCCAGGCCCATCCGGCTAGCCACCTATTGGCTGGTGGGCTGTGGCCATTTGTCCTATCCGGCTGCAGCCCATTTTGCCTTTATTTCCTGATTACTAATAGTCCCACATGGATAACCTAATGGGGAGGGCACACCCCCTCCGCCTATATAAAGGGGTGCCGATGGGTGGGATGAAACACACCAATATACCAATATTTGGAGAAGTCCTTTGGTTGACTTCCTCCTTTCCTCTCTCTCTAGCCCTTATGACCATGGCCCCAAGTTTGGGCTGTACGAACAAGGCACACCTGCAGTACGCCGTTGCGTTGTAGGGATTCCTATCCAGATATCAATTTCCGCACTCCCGGCGGGATCTGGAAACCGGAGGTCTCATCGTGCACCGGATGTGTACGAAGACACGAGGCGCAACACTTGGGGCGCTTGAATATCGTGAGCCGAAGCTGCTGCACGATGAAGGATCAAGGGGTGACCTGCGAGGAGCTTCACAACCTTGAGGTCGGCTACGAGTACGACTACTTCAACCACGTTCCTCTCGGAACGTTAACCGCGTACGGTCTACAAGGGTATGCATTCTCTACGCATTGGCTGTTACCGCATTACTACATAGATAGATCCTAGGCAGTTTTTGGGGTTCCATCGTAGGAAATTTTTGTTTTCTTCTGCGGATCCCCTTCAGTGGTATCAGAGCCGATCTATGCGTAGGAGTGTTGTACGGCCAGTACGCACAAGTATTGTGCGGGCATTGTAGAGTTGTTACCCTCTAACGTGTGCTTGTTTATATCGTGGTATTGTTTGATGAAGCGACCCGGACCGACCTTACGCGTATTCATACGCGAGACTGGTTCCACGCTCAACATACGGCTTGTACCGTATATGTGGCTAGTGGGTGTCTGTCTCTCATTCAATAGTTGATATATCATTTACAACATAGGGCCCCGAAAGGGGTGTAATAGAGACAACTGTTGGATCCATTTTGTGGTTGGAAAGTTCGTAGTTTAGAAACGGTTCTATTGTGAAAGCCCTAACAACCATGTACAACTCGCAAGAGATAAAGTAAAGGCGTCTAACTTTATTTTGTAGGGGGATGTGATTTTGATATGGCATTGGTCATTGCGAAGGTAAAGTAGTTTACTTTTCTGTTACTAAGTAGTATAGTAATAGTCATTGTTCCGATGAACGACCTGGTAGAGGCGTCGTGGACTTGGCGTCAAACCAAGGGGCAAGATGGAGATCATGCCGGAGCGCTCTATGGAGATTAAGGCGCAAGGCGAAAGATCGAGCATGAGTCACATGGATGATGTGATTGGCATTATTGAATGTCTACCTTTGAGGCTGCACTGATGGTCGTGATGATCGGGGGAGGTGCAGAGGATAGGGGATCATGTGATCACTAAAATCGTCCAGGGGATGACAATTTTAGTGGAGACCAATTATAAATTGATCTCTTATTATAAACTTAGTCTAGATGTCTGTTTGCAAATATCTTAGTAGATCTTGGTCTGTCCCATTGAGGTCCTTTGCGGCCATGGGAATATATTACTTAATATGGAACTTAGCAAAAGGGTCCAACTTCATAGATTAATACCCATGCCTGAGGGATATCCTCATAAAAGGTGATCTTCTCTTCTTGATACAATAACCGTTAGGAGATAATTCGATGACTCCGGAATGTTTGTGTTTTCTCCATAATCATCTAATAAGGCATTCTACATTCGATGGAGAGTTAGGCTACATTATGTATTCTACAGAATAAGGCACGTAGAGTGTGAGCTGTTGGATGGGTTTTCCTCCATCATGGATGAAAAGAGAATGTTTGGAAAAACATTTAACAATCTTGCATTAGAGTTGAGAACTCTTGGAAGTGCTTGATTGCAATGGAGGTCATGGATGATAAAGGTATATGTTATATATACAAAATTATAAATGTGGTTCTTGCAAAACTTGTGGCAGTTTGCAAAGTATTTGATACTTGTCCCATTTTGTGAAAACAGGAGGATCTGCTTGAGAATTGCTGTTTTTGAGGCAGCGTGACTTGATGACGGCAAGCAAAACAGTTGATGGCCGACATCACCTCTTCCCTAAAAGTGTCATTTGGATTAGTGGGCTTGAATATAATTTGTAATCCTTGTTTGTGTGTCTTACTTTTGACGATACGATTATTCATATGAACAAGTTACAAGCCAGTTTGTACTATTCTTATGAATAATACCTTATGGTCACATTATGATTATAAATAAGTTATTCTCATCACTATGTTATTGATAATGGTTTAAACATTTATAAAAGGATTAGAATGCTAAAAGATATCCAAAGTTTAATAATGAAATAATACTATAGTTTAAGTCATTTTGGTTATTGCATGTTCTTTATGAAGATCGGGGTCCTAGATGCTTAATCCAGAGACTTTGCAAAGCCATGCCTCTTGGGCAGAATGACTAAAACTCCGCATTCTGGTAAAATGGTGATATGCGAAGAAATGTTGAATCTTGTACATAATAATGTAACGTATTTTCAACAAATAGTTGAAATCATTAGTTAATTGTTGACTTAAGTGAATAAGCGTATTTACTTAATGAAAAAAAAATTGAAATGATTTGAATTGTTCAGATGAGTTCACAACAATAAGAGGATATTTGAATTAACAAGAATACGAAGTCTCTTCGATTTGATCGACATGGCTGAAGTATTCAAGTTAAGTTTAGCATAAAAGGGGTTTGTGAAAGATGTTTCACAAATTATGATAATTGGATGAATTCAAACTGTGTTGAAATGTCTAAACATCATAATCATTATGTATTAAGATACATATGGTAGAATATCATCTCTTATAGGGGTTATGGTTATCGTTTAGAGTTAAAGATCAAAATAAGCAAACACTCATTTGAAATACAAAGGAACATCTAAAGATTCGTGGAAACAACACCATAAGTGTTATGGCAAATTCGAGTTTCTGGAGATTTCGATAAGTCAAAATCGTGGCGAATAAACAAGTCTTTGTAGAGCATTCTTAGGAAGCTATGAATGCATCGTCCACAAGAGGCAAACCTGCTGTTGTCCAAAGTTGACGTGTCTTGATGAAGATACAAGTGGAAGAAAGTAAAAGATCAAACCAAGGTATTAGACCTTACCTTCGGATTGTTGAGTGGCGCAGCGGAATTTGTTTCATGAATCCAAACTCTACAAATAGAGGAGAAACTGTTGATAATGATCATAAAGTTTGAAGTAAATATTTTTACTAAAGAAAGTAGGATTCAACTATATATTCTACAAGTTTGTGGAATTATATTATTGATTCACTTGTCATGTTTTGAACAAGACATACCTACGAAATACAAAGAAGTGTGATGGACCTAAGTGCGAGAAATGAATGGCCATTGAAATCTCGTTAGTGGAATTCTCGATTTGATGGTGATCAATTTTTTTTGGAATGTCCAAGATTGTCGAGAGGACCTAGTTCTGAGTGGGAGCAAATCATCTTGGCTAATTCATAATATGTAACTGACATATTTTGAGTGGGAGCTAAAGTGAATTTTCCAACATGAATGTCATATTTGAGTGGGAGCATGGAATCATTCTGGGATATGTGGACGACATATTGATGTCTACGCACTTCTATTTAGACAGTTGTTGGGCCTCCAAGTGCACAGGTTTGTAGAACAGCAACAAGTTTCCCTTAAGTGAATTACCCAAGGATTATCGAACTCAGGGAGGAAGTGGTCAAAGGTATCCCCTCTCAAGCAACCCTACAATCAAGATACAAGAAGTCTCTTGTGTCCCCAACACACCCAATACACTTTTCAGGTGTATAGGTGCACTAGTTTGACGAAGAGATAGTGAAATACAAGTGGTATGGATAATTATAAGTGGTAACGGTGCCAGAAAATAGCTTTGATGGCGTGTGGTTGATGGGTAGGAAGAGACTAAAGGCAAACTGAAATAAAGATGGAAGCAAGCAAACATATAACCAATCTAGTTGCAAACGAAGTTTCAATGCTTAGAAACAAGGCCTAGGGATCATACTTTTACTAGTGAACACTCTCATATAAATATCTTCTCTTCATGATACTACTCTGAACTACTCTCCGGTTGGACACTCTAATCCATGGTAGGGCTATAACAACACACCTCAAAGTTCGCTTTCCCCATCTAGATAACCACACACTGTCACCTTGAGCACTAGATGGTTCCAACAAACACTACAATTTCATAGAAACATCCAACTCCAAATATAACTCATAACAAGTATTTGTAATCTCTAGCCTAAGTGCCACCATGGTGTGCACGCTGTCACTTTCACACACATGGGGAGAGCAGAGATATATTAAAGCACTTGAGTAGCAAAGTAGATCTACTTGATTACAAAGCTCATGATCACAATATGATCATGCATAGAGACAGAGATGAACACATAGCTATCGGTAGAACCCTTAGCCTCGAGCCAGAACTACTCCCTCCTCATCATGGGAATCAGCAACGATGATGGAGATGGCTCCGGGGGCACTTCCCCGTCCCGGCAGGGTGCCGGAACAGAGACTTTCTGTCCCCCGAATCTCCCCTTCAATGGAGGCGGTGCTGTGGAACTTTTCATGGCAGAAGGCTGGATTCTCTAGGGTTTATACATCGGGAGGCATCTTATAGGCGAAGAGGCAAGGTCGGTGGGTGGCCAGGGGGGCCACACCATGTCCTGGTGCAGCCTAGGGCTGCCCACGCCAAGGGGTGGTGTGGCCACCCTATGGCCCCTCTCCGTCTCATCTTCTGGCTCCATGAGTCTTCCGGTAAAATATCGAATTTGACTTTTGTCCGGTCCAATTCTGAGAATATTGATTTTCTGACTTTCCTGGAACCAAAAATAGCAAAAAACAGGAAACTGGCACGGTGGCATCTTGTTAATAGGTTAGTCCCAGAAAGTGTATAAAAATACTCCAAAGTGTGGACAAAACATAAGAAAGTAGATAAAAACCAAGCATCGAACATCAAAATTATAGATACGTTTGCAACGTATCAACATCCCCAAGCTTAACTCCTGCTCGTCCTCGAGTAGGTAAGTGATAAAAAGAAAGAATAATTTTTGAGGTGACATGCACCATCATAAAATTGATCAAAGTATTTGTAAAACATTGATAGCTGGGATTATAGTACTTCAACATAGCATCAAAAATATAGTTCTAACAATAAGGCATAGCAACTATGTTGCAACATGAAAAGGCACAAACAAAAGATTCATGAATAACAATGCTTTGCAAGATGTTTGTTTGTTTCACATAAATAAAACATAGCATAGTGGCATTCAGCTCCTCGTAGAGTAGCAAAACATAAATGCATAGGACACCTTCAAAGTTCATAAGGGTGACTAGATACAAATAGTTTAAGAACAAGAAATATCAAAGTTACGCATCCATCAACAAGTCTTGGGACAATGCACATTAAACTAAGAATGGCCACTATGCTCTCTCAATAGGTGCATAAAGATATAAGATGGAGACTCAACATAAAAGTAAAAGGAAGGCCTTCATAGAAGGAAGTAGGGATTCAAGTTTCATTAAGAGCTTCCAACAATTATGGTACTTATTAACTTTCATCTCTCATTGCCCCTATCATAAGCATCTTTAGGTGATTAAGGTTAAAGTGACACAACTAAGAGGATATTTTGACAAGTTATAAGTTGAAATCTCATGCCCCTTACTTACGAGTACCAAACCTCATGCTACACAACTTCAGTCACAAGTAAGCTCTTGTCATTGTAAGTACATATGTATCATAGAGAACCGCCAATGGGGTACCCCTTGTATATGATATAGGAGCTATCTCATAATCAAAATGACAAGGCAAGCAGACAATGAGCATCTCAACGATCTTTTTATTTGCTATTTGCATAGGTTTTTATTGAGGATGCTTCATAGAGTGCTCATTATGGTTATGCTGCAAGTTTCCACCATGATTAGGCATGGTTTAGGCTAGCGGCCCAAGCGTTTATCTAACACACATACAAACTCCATGATCTTACAAGTTCCCCTTTTATTTCACACTGTTGGGATCCATAAGCAAAAGAATCATGATATCAACAGAATAATAAGTGCAATGTTGAAAGTGTTCCCCATGATACGCAATGCTAACTTCAACTTATAAAGCGCAAGCATATACGCAACAAAGATGGACTCAATGGTTCAAGATTATTAAATGCAAAAAGTAAAGTGTGCCATCAAGTTCGTGAGAGCTTTAATCACTAGTTTTCACATAATAAGTTTAATTCGGAAGATAGATAAAAACATAAATATACTTGGAATAGCAAATGCTAATAGGTAGGTATGGTGGAATCTTTGGAACAACTTGCTTTTATTTGGAGTTGGATGCATGAGTGGAACTCATACTTGGTTATGGAGGCTAGCAAAAGACTGGAGTGACCAACTAAGAGAGCAATAATGGCCATAATCATGCAAAGCGACAAAACATCATTAATCAAAGCATAAAGTGATATTACAAGTCGAAAAATAAAGGATCATAAAGGCTTATGGTGACTTGGGATAGTCATAACATGGTGTGAGCATGCGCCAAGTCAACCAAAATAAAGCATCAAAGAAGAATACCACAATACTATGCTTTAATATGCTAAAACAACACATGATTCTTCAAAGGCACATTAAGCAATCTCAATTGTTTATAACATGTCATGCGATAGCAAAGATCACTAAGCATAAATCCAAAACAATGTCAAGCAAGGCACGACAAAGCATAGGCCACGGTCAAAACCAAACTCCTTTTACCACTTAAGGATGAACTTTTCCTACTCTTTTCAAATCCAAACCAAACTATTTGAAAACTAATGCATGAAAGAGGGGGTCCAACCAATTTATTTAGCAAACTAAGAAAACCAACCAAACGAAATACAAAAACAAAAACAAAAACAAAAACAAAAACGCTCCAAGAACAGCACAATTGTGCATGAAACAATAAAACCGAAGTGTCTAGAAAGACCTGAGATTTTTATTGATGAAGAAGGGGATGCCTTGGGCATCCCCAAGCTTTGACGCTTGTACTTCTTGGATATTTATTGGGGTGACACGCGTGGCATCCCCAAGCTTGAGCTTTCGTCCATTCTTCATCTCATTACGTCATTCTCTCCATACACCTGAAATTTTTCCTTCATACAAAACTTCACACAATCTTTATTAGCAACATTACTGTACTCAAGATAATAAGTCTTTGGATTCAGTTTCAACACCAATAAAACTTCCATTAAAACACAAGATACTGTAGCACTTCCCTCAAAAAGCTCAATTCCCCAAAGACAACCCAAAAAGGAACCAACAAGAAGCAAATGCAAATATTGGCAGAAATCTGTCAAAGCAGACCCGCAGATAAAAACCAATTTCTTCGAAGACCTTCTGTTGCTCAAATTGAAAAGTGTTGAACTAACTAAAGTTATATAACAACCTGGGACAGAAGCAGAAAAATTTACGCCTAAAAAAGACGTATAGTGATTTTACATGAATTTTATGGTGAAGCACAAAAATCTGTTTCGGGACAGCAACTTTCCCAAGCATTACTTCTCTCTCATTAGAGGTTACTCTTGGAACAAAAAGAAAAATAAAAAGGATAAGGAGCGGTTATTAGAGAGGTAATAACTTCCAAGACTCATCTAAAAAAATTGGTTTATCTCCCAATAAGTACTTTTCTTTAACGCCTTTAAGTTAGGCATGATAGTTTGAGAAGATGCTCACATAAGAAATATGAATTGAAGTAAAAGAGAGCATCAAGAAGAAAATTCAAAACACATTTAAGTCTAACCCACTTACTATGCATAGGAATCTTGTAAAGAAACAAGTCATGAAAGCACAAAGCAACAAGCATAGGAAAGCAAAACAAGTGCAACTTCAAGACTTTCAACATAAAGAGGAGAAACTTAATATTATTGAGATGCATAAAACCATGTTTCCCTCTCTCATAATAACTTTCAGTAGCATCATGAATAAAATTAACAATATAACTATCACTTGAAACATTCTTATCATGAGCCACATGCATAAAAGAATTAATACTCCCCACATAAACATAGTCATTCTTATTAATTGTAGTGGGAGCAAATTTAACAAAATAGTTATCATTATTATTCTCATCACCATAATCATCAACTATAGGAGGCATATTGTAATCATAATTAATTTTCTCCTCAATAGTAGGTGGACTGAAAATATCATATTCGTCATTGCAATCATCATATATTGGAGGTATAGTATCATCATAAGCAACAGAATAGTTATCTTCCAAAGTGTGTTCATTTCTAAACATATCATCATTGGAAGGATCATGGATAGCACTAATAGTACATCAATTATTAATATCATCATTTTTAGGATTGGTACTGAAGAGATTTTCAATATCAAAAGTAGTGTCATTTTCCTAATCATGATCACTACTATAGGAAATAGGCATAGGAACATCATCAAGTTCAGACTCATCAAAAACTATAATATGAGCAACATGCTTAGGGGAAAATACCATTTCCTCTCTTCTTTTACTCCTCATTTTCTTCTTTTTCTTTTTCTCTTTAGGAGGGAGAGGCTTGAAAGGAAGCTTCTCCATATACCCTTGTTTATTGTTAGAGACAATAGAAGAAACTTTGGAGGATTCCTTCTTTTTATTAATAAGATCAAAACACATATTAGTCCTGTCATATTTTGGTAAAATCTCATCTTCTATAATATTTTGTATGTAACTATTTGTGTGACAATTATCAACACAATAAAGATGACAACCATGCAGGACGCTATTCACATCAAAAGTACTCATATCTACCAAAGAAGTTTTTCTTGATAATTCTTCACACCCCAAAAATGATGTAAGTTCATCATGCTAATTAGGAGTGATCATGTCATCTAAATACAAACTTGCAGTACTCATTGGATTAGAAGGGCTATTATTATGACCTGAGCATTTAAAATTGAAATGACCCACTTCAAAGCAAAGTTCACAAATAAAAGGATAGAGGGCACAAACTTTTTTACCAAGATCATTTAGTGCCCTACATCACGTTCTAGTTTTTTCATTCATGTGGGTGATACAATATTCTTCTTCAATTTAATTATTCTCACGAGGTCTATGTATTCCACAAAAATTAACATGCTTATAAGAAATAGTACTTTCAGAGGTTTGAGCATGTTTATTGCTATCATTAATAACAATTTCATTTTCCCTGCAAGTGCCTTTAAAAGGCTCATGATACATGTCCCATTTTTATTTAGGAACATTAATATGAGAAGAAAAGGCTCTAAAACAATCAATACGAATTTGAGGATCAAGAGCATACTTAGCACTAAGCTCTTGAAAATCAGCAGTTTCAGCGAAAGACTTAATGCAATCATACTCATAGTTTATACCTGGTTATTTATCTTTGTTGTTATCCCAATCTTCGGTATTGCTTTGAATTGTTTCAAGAAGATCCCACTTAGCTTTGAACTCCTTACTTATGAAGGATCCCTCTAAACAAGTATCTAGATAGTCCTTGTAATGTCCTGAAAGCCTTGCATAGAAATTATTAATAACAATATTACTGGGGAGCTCATGAATGGGACATTTGATCATTAGTGACTTCAATCTCCCCCATGCTTGGGCAATACATTCTCCATCATGTGGATGAAAATTATAAATGTAATTCCTATCTTTATGAATTTCATGAGGAGGATAAAATTTAGAGTAAAAGAGAGATTCAAGTTCCTTCCACTCCAAATGATGAGGATCATCTAGTAGCTCATACCACTCCCTTGCTTTGCCCTTAAGTGAAAAAGGGAATAGCTTCCTCTTAACTTGGTTCATTGAAATACCTGCACACTTGAACAACTCGCATAATTCGTGTATAAAGAGTAAATGATCACCAGGATGGACAGTTCCATCTCCCAAATAACAGTTGTTCATAACACGTTCAACAATTTTTATAGGTATTTTAAAAGAGATGCTTTCACTATGTGGATTTAAAATATCACAAGTATCATTAGAATTACCACATATAGGAGATAAAGTATCATCAGAGCAAATTTTCTTCTTTAAAGATGGGGAACTAAAAAGATCATTTTCATAAAAACTAACTTCCCCAATCTTAGATGTTTCCATAGCATTAGTAACAAAGGTTTTCAAAAGATTCATACTAATAACATTGCTATTAGCCTGCAAAGAAAGTTTCATGGGTTTTTTAATTTTCTTTTCAGACAATTCATGGTCTACCTTAGGAAAAATACTAAAAAGCTCTCTAATTTTGTTGTTGTTTTCAATTAAGCCTAACTAGTGAAAACAAGAAACAAAAAGACAAAACTATAGAATCTAAAGGAAATAACTTCGAGCACTCACACCGGAGGATGTGAGTACCTTTTACCTTACCTCCCCGGCAATGGCGCTAGAAAATAGCTTGATGTCTACGCACTTCTATTCTTGTAGACAGTTGTTGGGCCTCCAAGTGCAGAGGTTTGTAAAACAGTAGCAAGTTTCCCTTAAGTGGATTACCCAAGGTTTATCGAACTTGGGGAGGAAGTGGTCAATGGTATCCCCTCTCAAGCAACCCTGCAATCAAGATACAAGAAGTCTCTTGTGTCCCCAACACACCCAATACACTTGTCAGGTGTATAGGTGCACTAGTTCGGCGAAGATATAGTGAAATACAAGTGGTATAGATAATTATAAGTGGTAACGGTACCAGAAAATAGCTTTGATGGCGTCTGGTTGATGGGTGGGAAGAGACTAAAGGCAAACTGAAATAAAGATGGAAGGAAGCAAACATGTAACAGATCTAGTTGCAAATGAAGTTTCAATGCTTAGAAACAAGGCCTAGGGATCATACTTTCACTAGTGAACACTCTCATATAAATATCTTCTCTTCATGATACTACTCTGAACTACTCTCCGGTTGAACACTCTAATCCATGGTAGGGCTATAACAGCACACCTCAAAGTTCGCTTTCCCCATCTAGATAATCCCACACTATCACCTTGAGCACTAGATGGTTCCAACAAACACCACAATTTCATAGAAACATCCAACTCCAAATATAACCCATAACAAGTATTTGTAATCTCTAGCCTAAGTGCCACCACGGTGTGCACGTTGTCACTTTCACACACATGGGGAGAGCAGAGATCTATTAAAGCACTTGAGTAGCAAAGTAGATCTACTTGATTACAAAGCTCATGATCAAAATATGATCATGCATAGAGAGAGAGATGAACACATAGCTACCGGTAGAACCCTTAGCCTCGAGGAAGAACTACTCCCTCCTCATCATGGGAATCAGCAACGGTGATGGAGATGGTGGTGGAGATTGATGGAGATGGCTCCGGGGGCACTTCCCCGTCCTGGCAGGGTGCCGAAATAGAGACTTTCTGTCCCCCGTATCTCCCCTTCGGTGGCGGTGGCGCTGCAAAACTTTTCGTGGTTGAAGGCTGGATTCTCTAGGGTTTATGCATCGGGAGGCACCTTATAGGCTAAGAGGCAACATTGGTGGGCGGCTAGGGGGACCACACCATGCCCTGGGGCGGCCTAGGGCTGCCCGCGCCATGGGGTGGTGTGGCCACCTTGTGGCCCCTCTCCGTCTCGTCTTCTGGCTCCGTTAGTCTTCCGGTAAAATATCGACTTTGCCTGTTGTCCGGTCCCATTCCGAGAATATTGATTTTCTGACTTTCCTAGAACCAAAAACAATAGAAAATAGGCAGTTGGCACTGTGGCATCTTGTTAATAGGTTAGTCCATAAAGTGTATAAAAATACCCCAAAGTGTGGACAAAACATAAGAAAGTAGATAAAAACCAAGCATGGAACATCAAAAATTATAGATACGTTTGCAACGTATCACATATGTGAATGATGTGATTGGTGTTAATAATATTTAAGTTAGATAAATAAGGATGAAGTTGAAGTTATTAAACAATAAGATCTATCGAGATAGATTGGTAAGTTTAATAAACACTGAATGTCGAATGCTTCCTGGACTTGATTCTGAAAGATATTCAAAATGTCCTAAGCAAGATTCTAAAGAAGCTCAGAATAGAACAAGGTGAGAAAGTACTTCTTACCATATGAAGCATTGAGTTAGTATTGCAACTATGGTTGAAAAAAAGAGATGTGTTCCATCTCCTATGCCTCAGTCATAGGTTCTTCTATATAACCATGTTCTATACTCGACATAAAGTGACCCAAAGTTCTGGTTGGTAGGACAAAGTCTTAACTATAAGAACGTGTCTTTATGTGATTCCTGAGTTGATCACTGAACCAGAATTAAGTTTATACTTAAATGGCAAGAAGCAAAGTAAGTGGCATAGTTGCATTTCATGCATTGTGATCTACATAGATATAAAAGTATAAAAGCTCCATCTGATGTGATGTATAATGTTATGGCGGGGCTAGTTCGCTTTTAACATAGAATGATGTGTCCCAGGGCCTAGTCCCCATGAGAAAGCCCTCGAGGTTGATCTAAAGTCACTGTAAGCTCCTGGAATCTGACCTTGTTCTGATGCCATGACTACAGTATATACACAAAGGATAGCAGAGTGTTTTTCGAAGTTTAGATGACAACAGTGAAAATGACCGTCATTATAAACACTAGAAACAAAGTCTCACTTTGTCGCCAAACAAATACTTCGACCCATTGTACGATAATGGTGTGAATGTCAAAAATTAGGAAGACATTAACGATTTGCAAAATACATAATGATCTGGTAAAATAAAACATGGACATGACATTTCCCATGAGCATGCATGATCTATAAACGCATATGTTATATGGTTTATATGGGTAAAATGCGAGCTAGATTATTTGTACTCTAGTGAAAGTGGGAGACTGAAGGAGATATGCCCTAGAGGCAAATAATAAATAGGTTTTTATTGTCATATCTCAATTAGTTTATAATAGTTTCATATTGTACTATAACTGTGCCAAGTAGAAACATTGCTCCAGGTGTGGTATGAAATAACCAAGTCCCTAGTAGCCTCCATTCATACTAGTTCGTTGGCCATGAGGATGATCTGGATTTCAAGATCATGGGAATTTATGCCAATTGACAACATGGTCATATCATTGGAGAATGATGTGATGGACATTCCTCGAAGGATTGCAGCACGATCAAGTAATATAAGTTCATTGTTGCAACAGCTATACCTAGACTCCTTTTCCTTAGACCGTGAGCTCATATTACTCACTGTTTCCCGAGGCTGCTTAGACTGCATCAACCGTCATCTGGTAATACGGTGACCATAAAGGTGTACGTTGGGTATTCCGAAGGAAAAATAGATGACATGTGACTGCAAGGCCGGTATTTGTTCACCCACATGATGGGTAAAGATACATACAGCCGGCTTGGTGAGATTACATCCATAAATGTTGCAACATGTGACTCGGTCACGGGGATGTAATATCACGGTAACAAGAAAACAGAACTTGTTGTGAATGAGATTGAACAAGGTATGTGTTACCAATGATCGGTTCTCGGACAAGTCGTATCAAGAAACAAAAAGAATTGGATGCTACATTTAGCGGTTCAAACGACATTGTCATCAGGAATGCATAGGGGTCACATGGATATCCTTGGTCCCTTTGTTGATCATTGATACAGATCAGGTCTACAGCATTTCCGAGCCGTGAGAGGATATACTTAAGGGTACGATGAGAGCGATCATTCATAAGACGGAATCATAGTAGAGAAAGAGAAAGTCGGAATCGTTCCGCAGAGATCCGAAGTTGTTCGGAGAAAGAATAAAGGAAAAGACCGGAAAAGTGTTTTCGGATAAATGGGAATTTGAATATATATTTATTATATGTTAATTATGAATTAATATGTTCTAAATAATATTTAAATTAAGATTTACAAAAGGAAACTTTTATATTAGGCCAAATCCCGGAGGGGAAAGGCCTAGAAATAAAGCTGCAGAAAAAAGGGGCAGCTGCTGCCGCCATGGGCCAGGCGGCCCACTTAGGGCGAGCGGGGGCGGGTGGCAGCGGGCAGCCTGGCGCTACTAACGGGCCTCCATCTCGCAGCCCACACGAGCAGGCGCTGGCCGCCAGCCTCGCGGGCGCTGCGGGCAGGATCGAGGTGGGCTGGCCGCGGCCCACCCGGCCGCTCCCTCCCTGCCGCCTCTCCACCCTGGTCGGTGGCCACCGCCTTGGGCCGCTGGGGCACAAGGGCCCACCCGGGCCACTAGCTGGCTGCCGCCGCCTGAGGGCTGGCTGTGCCACGCGGGTGGCGCCCAGGCCCACCCGGCTGGCCACCTATTGGCTGGTGGGCTGTGGCCATTTGGCCCATCCGTCTGCAGCCCCTTTTGCCTTTATTTCCTGATTACTAATAGTCCCACATGGCTAACCTAATGGGGAGGGCACACCCCCTCCGCCTATATAAAGGGGTTCCCATGGGTGGGACGAAACACACCAATACACCAATATTTGGAGAAGTCCTTTGGTTGACTTCCTCCTTTTCTCTCTCTCTAGCCCTTGTGACCATGGCCCCAAGTTTGGGTTGTGCGAACAAGGCACACCTGCAGTATGTCGTTGCCCTGCAAGGATTCTTAGCCGGATATCAACTTCCGCACTCCCGGCGGGATCGGGGAGCCGGAGGTCTCATCGTGCACCGAATGTGTACGAAGACAGGAGGCGCAACACTTGGGGCGCTTGAATGTTGTGAGCCGGAGCTGCTGCACGATGAAGAAGGAACAAGGGTGACCTGCGATGAGTTTCGCGACCTTGAGGTTGGCTACGAGTACAACTACTTCAACCACGTTCCTCTCGGAACGTTAATCGCTTATGGTCTAAAAGGATATGTATTCTCTACGCATTGGCCGTTACCGCATTACTACATAGATAGATCCTAGAAAGACTTTGGGGTTCTATCGTAGGAATTTTTTTGTTTTCTGCTACGGATCCCCTTCATCCCCCTCTATGGAGGCCCTGGTGCTCCTTATATAGGGGAGCCTAGGTTACAAAGTTAAGGCATACGTGGGAGCATATTTCTCGAATATGCCCTTTGGTTAAAGCTAGATGGCTCTTTATTCACTTTAAATGGCTAGTCCGGACTATGAACATAACCCTTTGTGAGCTCCTTGTCTTTTGGCATCACCAGACACAGACTACGTCATCCGACATAGCCCGCGTCATCTTTGTCGGCCACGCCCCGCTGGTCTTTTCCTCTGCTCGCTTCGCTCACGCCACAGTGGACAGAGACCGCCTTTTGACCAGCGGGAGATTCCTTCTTTCTTTTGGAAGCCAAGTGGTAACCCGACTAGCATGTAGTTAGCCCGGCTACGAGGATACCTACACACAAGGCAGATTAACGTAGCAGGCATATATTTTATGCCGGCCTGGTTAATGCTAGGCAAACGCCCACCTGGCCGGATTACTCCGTAAGTCGGTCTGCCTTGAGATGACCCGGCCAGCACTTGCTTTGACTGTGCCATACCTCAGCTAACTCGGCCTTTACACCCCGGCGTGATCCTACCCGGGGGTATCCTCCCAATAGGGATCAATATTTACTACAATGTGGTGTTCCATATGTAAAACGGTTTGTTCAAATTTACACTCTGTGATAAAATATCAAAAAAAGATGTGCTAAATATTCACGATTATTGCTTAAAATTTTACCTTTGGATTCGTGGAACTCCCATTATTAATGCATTTCTAGAACTTGGAAGCCTATGAACTTAGAATAAATATTGGTTATAAATTTCCACCTAAACATTTATTGTTGGTTTCCAACAAATTAAATCTATTAATGAGCCATGGTTGGAAAAATTTAAGTTCAAACTCAATATTTTTGTTGTATGTGTTCAAAATTATATGACCAATTGTGGTCTTCGAACAGAGATGTACATTAGTTAAAAAAACTACTCATCTGAGTGAGAACGGGAACGGCGAGAAGCTATCAAGGACAAACAATTGGCTTGCTGAGTTTCAAGGTAGACCATGATTTAGATAACATATTACACATAAAAATAAAATAACTATATTAAATTTAATAACAAAAAATCATGATGACCATTTACATTTTTATATTTTCTTTAAAAGTCATCGAAATTACATCTTATAGACAATGTATTTTTCCAAAATGTTCCATATTCTGATGCAGACATATAGCATCGAGTATTTATGGACAATGGGTGTAAATTAGGGAAGAAATTGATTTGGATGACATAAAACAAAATTGCGCATCATATAGCTTCTTTATTTCATACACATATTGATCTCTTGAACCTTACCATTAATATGCAAAACTAATATGTCTTCATAATTTTATGTATCATAATGTGAGCATTAATTAGAGGCTTGGTAGTATAATAGACCATGATAATAGGTCTATGTAAATATACTTAGGCGCCATGTAGCAATATCCTAACTATTATATGTAGACATCAACTTTTTTACTCTTAGTCGATCTAAAATGTACCTGCAAACTGTATTTGGTGTTTACGCCATGCACTGATCTAACATCAAATAAATTTATATGTTACCTTGCCATATGAACTTAGTTCTATGAATTGATCAAATATGATCACGTAAAAAACATACATTTTCTCCCTTTTATGATTCTTAAATCTTCAAGTAATCATTCACCCACAAACTTTGTCGTGATTTATATTTACCATAACTTTTTTCACCACTAGAACCATAACAATCCTAACAACATAATATAAGTCTGTATGGAACCGTACATATATATTTGGAGCATTTTAAGATGTTTCCATCACAAATAAATATCTATATAAGATACTAAGTACACATTTAATATTTTGATGTATTAAAGATGTTGCCATGCCCGTGTCTAAGTTGTCTTATATTTTTTCATGAAGAGTGCAAACAGGACCAAAACAATTTTAAATAATTAATACGATGATATATTAAAAGATGATGCCTTCGAATTTGCGAGGGCCACTGTGCTAGTTTTACTAGAAAAGGCATAGGGCGCTATGATATGGTGTCATGTTATGATACCATGATAACCTATTTGATCATTAATTGGATTGGCACACCGTTTTCATACTTAAGAGACATTGCATGTTATACCACCTATGTTACCTTCAATATGAGAGGTCTTACCTAAATACACAATGTGTGCATGCGGAGAGTGGACGGCTGAGCCGTGCATAATCCAAAAACTCTTGTAAAAATACCTATTCAATCTTAATACGATGACCACAACCAGTTTGGTTGCCTGTTCTTGACAAAAAAAAGCTATGATATGACATTTTACATGTTTGAATTACTTGATAGCGATCACATGCATCCTGTTTTGCTTTGAAGCTATGGTATACACCATGTAAGAGCCTAAAACTGATATACAATTTTAAAAATACAAGACTAATCAATAAGAAAAAAGTATCCTACCTGTGTATGTGCATAAACCAGATTTTTTTTACAAGACGAACACAAAATGCAAAATAAGAAACAAGAACAACAGTAAATATGCAATCACTAAACCAGTTTTGGTTTTGTGAAAACTGCAAGACTACGCGTTATTCATAGACCGGTATTTCTTGTACACAACTTTTTTGTGAAAAAGATGTGATTTTTCCTGCACACAACTTTTTTGTGTGAAAAAGATGTGATTTTTCCTGTACACAACTTTTTTTCATGTACAATCTCTTTCAAAATACTTCGTCTCGGAAAACAGAGCTTCAACATATTTAGAACTTATTATATTTTAAACTTGATGATCTTAGTGAACACTAAATAATATTTTTCATATTTGACATAAGAAAGATGGAGAGTAATTAGAGGGGGTAATACTCCTAATTAAATACATGCAAGCCTTAGAAGAGACATAATTATGGGACACATTTTTTTTAGATTTGGTCATGTAAACCGAGGCAGAGTGAGTACAATCAACTATTATTGCCTTTATGGTATCAGAGACTCTCGGTTCTCGACCTAGGTTCTAACCCACCGCTTCCGCCGCATTGCCCCGGGAGAACAATCCACCGGGGGTCGCGCAACTCGTAGATTAAATCCAATAGATTTCGTTAAAATTTTCTCGCCTCTCGCTTAACCAGCGTTTCTTTTTCTTTTACCGATCATAGATCAGATTGCATCGTCCATCGCCGCATGTCATCATCACGTGCATCTACTCCAACCTTGACATCAACTCATCTCCAGCAAATCCTTGCCAAAGACCGTGCCAAGGACGTTATGCGCGACACCCCAAGGGACAACTTCATGTGCCATCACCGACTTCTTCGTCCACACATCGCCACCTTGCCGACTCGTCTTCGCCGACATGAAACGGGACAAACATGTCCAAGTATGTGCCTCATCATCAATAAAGGGCCGCATCAGCATCGTCCATGGTCATAATCGCCAACAACCATCTACATCATTTTCCACACCAACAACTTTATTGCACGTATCGCATCTTCGTCGCCACCACCAATCAAATTCTTCGTCAACGCCAACAGGTTCTGCGTCATCGCGCTCCTGCATGTAGATGAATAAAGTAGGTTTAATCCCTAACATCTGCAACCTTTCTTTCAATAAACGTGAATGAGCTCCGACACATGAACGAATAAAACGGGTTCGATCCCCGACATCTACTACCGATATAGTTCAATCGACATCGACAATGTAACTACCTCGGTAAATTACGCTCTTAGTTACATGCCTGGATGAGCGAAAGTGGTTAAAATAGTACGGTGGGGCCCGGGGTCACTCACGGTAGACCTTTCGGGCGTCCTAACCACTTTCAGAGCATCGGGACAAGAACGAGCGGCGTAATCGGCAGGCGAAGGGATCAACTACATACACAAGTGAGCATGTATGCAAGCCACATACAACAGTCCTCAGAGCCATTCCATCTATAAGAAATAGAAATATTGCAACGCCATACGGCAAGATTCAAATATCCTAGATAGAGATAATATTTTAGGATAGCTCCTCATACATCAAACATCAGAGTACCAGGCGGAAGCGGAAAACAAGATCCGAGTACGGATAAGAAGCGAATCGGCATAAGATGCCACATAAATAAACACATCCCGCCCACAGATCTCACGGATCCCCTTTCCCGGAATCTCTACACCGAGTGATCATTCCCAACATCATCCGTCTCCTCCACCCAGTATCCATCTTGCGTGTACACCTGTTCATCTGAATCAAACAATTTATCGTGTGAGACCCTAGGGGTACTCAGCAAGTCTTTATGCCACTAAAGGGGACACAACCTGGGGTGACGCAATTGCAGCACAAGATAATAACTAACAAGTCTATAGATACTCGCTAACCATCCGCCTAACCAATGATAGACGGATGTCCGTTAATTAAGATCAACAGTTATAGCAGTATAATTATCAGATCCATCCTCCTCCTCGCTTACCCACGAGGAAGCGGACGAACAACCCCCATCCGTTGGTAGTTTTATTAACCTTTCCAGGAGTATTGCACTATTTACTAGTCAGGTACTTAGTCAATTTAAAAGCGGTACTTTAGTTAGACTTGTCTATGATCGAGAAACTGTGCTCCAAGTCGTCCATAACCGCGGACACGGCTTTCAGAAAGATTTACCCTGCAGGGGTGCACAAATATCAACACACACTCGATCAACCTCGGAAAAACCAACTCAAAACCCAACAAGGCATTCACGACAAAGCGATTACAGGATTCAGAAATATTTCAGGGGGCCACCCCACTAAGCTACCCGCAACGAAGTTGTCCGGCTCCAGAATGGACCCAGGGTTTGCGACGACGGCTGTAAACGACTGGGAACCCGAAAATATGACTGGGCTTGTCGATACCGCGAAAACGTGGCGCGATCCAAAACAGTACAGGTGCTCCACTTACAATCTTAAATAAAATAGTAAGTATGGCATAAGTACAGAATAGTAACAAAGCCCCAAACTACTTGTGGCCCCAAGAAATAAGAATGAATCAAGCTCTGGCTCAGGGGGGTCCATAAGGCCTCCCGGATGTGGATAGTGCGAATAGTCAAGGAACAGGAATCAAGTACTCGGGGTCCTACGGGACACAAGTGAGCATGAAAAACCAAATAGCAGATATTGCTCACCGGTGCCTCTTTCATTAGTTATCCCATTACTACTCAAGTTAAGTTGTTTAGGCACCTCGTTGTTCATCAGACACTCACATACCCTACACATGCTTTTCTACGACTCGCATGGCTCAAAAAACTCCTGTAGTAATGGCTCATGGGATGGAGGAACAAGCTTCGGTGGGGTTTAAAAGAAAAGGCTATGCAGTACTTGGGATTCAATTTAATGTAATCGCGACTCAATGATGCAAGAATAAGATAGAGGCAATAGGTACTATATGTATGCAAGCATGTGGTAGTGCTTGCCTGGCAGCTCAATTGAAGCGAGAGATGGATCTGGGTAGAACTCCTGTGATTCCTGGTAATTCTCCTGCTGGGCGTCTATTCGAAGAAGAACCAAACAAACAAGGGCCAACATAAATAAAGTGCACAAGCATATGAATTAAAATGCGACAAGCAAACAAGCATGCCATGATGAATGATGCACAATTTACATGGCTTTAAAGTGGCATGGCATGGTGAGGTGTGGGGTACAAGAATAAAGCATTTTATTATTTGTTTATTCAAGTTTTATTGCCATAAACAGTTCTGATTTTTAAATATGGCATGATTCATGCTTCAATTCAGAACAAGTAAAGCATAGATAGAACGGGCTCGTCGCGCTGATCGATTTAGACATATTATTTGTTAAATTTGGAGTTATAGAATTAAAGTTATTAATTTATTAAGAAAAGGGCATTTTATTGTAATTTTAATCATCTAGAAAATTTAAAGTGTTCAAACATTATTTTGAATAGCATATTTGAATTCCTCACATTTTTCTGATTCCAAAACATATATCATTTGTATTATTTGGTTTTATAATTTAAAAGTTATTTAAAAACAGATTTGAATTCATATTTACCATTTTTCTGAAAACATTTTATTTAACAGATAAACGTCAGGACTTTTTACACCCAGACAGAACTAGCCTAAGGCACTGACGGGTGGGGCCGCTGCTGACTGGGTGGAGACAACGCGCAGAAGCTTTTCTTACCGCACACTCAGCCAGCTGTAGAGACTGACGGGCGGGACCGGCCAATCCACGGGGCCACACACGGGCGCGCCAGCGGGGGCCTGCCACGTGTGGGATCCGGGGGAGCGCAGGTTGAGAAACTCTAAACCACGGGGGCCTTCTTGCAAAATCACACAGGGGCTGACTCGTGGAGACGCTGGGGTTGCGAAGGACTTGGGCATGATCCACAAAAGTTGCGGGGGCGGGGGGGGGGGGGGGGGGTTCAGGAAAACGACGCCCGTGCTCCGACTAAACCTGTCGCCTGTTCTCTGAACCGCGGTGGCACCCTGACAACGTCGGCGAGTTCCGGCGAGGCTAGCGTTGGCGTTACGGCGAATCTCGCGATGCTCCTAAAACAAAACGCGGAGAGGGGTCTACCAGCTACAGATCGCGTTCAGGATGGAACGTCGGAGGGGGACTGTACCAGGCCGAGAGCTTCGAGGAACAGGGGGGAACGCACGGCCTTGTACTGCCCGTCGGCGGAGCACATCACCGGCGGGAGCCAAATTCGGGCGGCGCTCGGCTCACGGAGGGGAGGAAAAGGAAGAGAACGAGGGCGGCGCTCACCTTGACCGATTCCCTAGGGAATCAGGGGCTGGGATGGCCGGAGCGGAGGGGGACGACGATGTCCCGGCGGTGGTGCACGGCTCACTGACGAGGGGGCAGCTCCGAGCAGGTACGGCTCCTCCTAGCAGGCTGCAACGACGCCAAGATCCGCGGCGGTGCTTCCCGGCGAGTCCTCGGTCACCAACTAGGACGGGATCGGCGTCGTGGGGCTCTGACCGGCGGCGGCCATGGCACGCAGGAGAGGAGGGAGAGGGAAAAACGAAGAGGGGCAGCTAGGGTTCGGCAGCGCGGCGCGAGAGGATAAGGGCGGGTAGGTCACGCGTTCGGCGTGCTTGCTGACGCGGATGACCGCGGGGACGGCCACCTGCCGCTGCCGTCTGTCGCTGAGCAGAGAGGGGAGGCGACGGAGAAGAGGAATAGAGGGAGACGGCGGTAACGGCGAAGGGGTACGGGCCAGGGAAAGAAAAAGGGCGGCCCAGGAGAAAAAGAAAGGGCGGGCCGGGGCTGTTGCTGGGCTGCGACCAGGTAGGGTGGGCTGCTACTGGGTCTCTCTCTTGTTTATTTCCTTTTTATTTATTTAATTGTTTTGTCTTTGTTTTGTTGCAGATTCAAGTAAGCCCATAAAATAGCTCTTTTTGGAAGTTTTTGCAAATTTTGATGAAAGGGAAAAGAAGATGGATATGGGGTGAGGTGAGGGTCTTGGTGCACATGGCAAGAATCAAGATCAAACAAAGAGGTGAAAAGGGTTGGGAGTGGTTTTGTTGATGCATGATCAACTGCATGATCAAAATGATGAGGGTTTAGCAAGAGCAATAAAGAAAGGGCCAACAAGAGTGGTCTCACAAGGAACCATGCTCCATTTCCAAAAAATACAAACATAACCAAAGAATAGAATGGTGGTGATTTGCATGGCCCATGCATGGGCATTAAATGCCATGTTTTATATTCTGAAAACAAAATAATGACCATGGCATTTATACACATGCATCCCAAAATATGCAGTAAGGCCAAGCTAAAGGAAATAGAATTGGATCCATCCCAACCCACATGAGCTAGATTAAATGCCTGAAGAAAGTAAAAGCTCATGGGTATCTAGGATGGTGGAATTATAAGGTGGTGACAAAGGAAGGTGATGGAGTTGAATAGAAGATATGTCCCCAACTCATCTTGGGCATCAAGCATTTATCAAGATTCAAATACAATATATTAAGAGCCAAATACAATTAATAATGCATATGAGAGAAGAACCAAATGAAAAGGGTTTTATATGATACTCAAATGCAAGGTGGCATGATGACATGAGCATGATATAATTATGATGCAACAATTATATGTAGGAAGTAGCCATTATATTACTAGACCAAGTAGCATTACATTTGTTAGACATATGTGATGCTACAGGCAACCACCTTGTCGTCTTCATCCACCACGACCTCGCCGACAGAATTGCAGTCTAATTTTTATTTGCACCGCTTGTGCTCAATTTTCTTCATGCAGCCACTTCGTCTACTTTGGCGCATACGACGCGCAACTGATCGTATATGGAGGTCTTTTCTGCTTCTCCCTCTGACTTTGGCTCATATGGTTTGTGAGGGGTCCCGTATTCATACGTTCGGTATTAGGAACATTGACGGGTGCCTTCATCCCCGATACGCTCCCGAATTTGGCAAGCTCTGTACGACGTGTCGCCTACCTCTACTACCAGAAATCCAGCTACGTAAACTTGAGTTGACTACCTCCGCAACCCTCTTTTACTATTTTATTACATTGGTGACTTCCCTCGAGCTCAATGACGACACCAACCACAACTACATCAACCTCAACGACTTCATCGACGGCGACTACATCACCGGCACTCCAACAACACCATCGACCACGACTATGACACCCTCACTCTCGGCTACATTGACATTGGCATCAAGGGCTATTATCCATTGGCATCCTCGCCAGTCGGTGCCTTTGGCGTATGCTTCAGTTGGGCCATCTGCGACACTCCTGCTGTTTGCATCACTACCAATCAAATACGGCGGTGTTAGCATATACCACGGTTTTGTATTATGTAGAATAAGAATTGCTATATAAGGTAGTTTAGGATTCTATATCTATTAGAGTACAAGTCTTCTAATACTATATGAACAGCCCAAGGGTCACAGTATAATCATGCAATATGAGAATATCAATCTAGCAATACAATCAACTATTATTGCCTTCACGCTAATACACTCGTGTAACCAATAACCTAATAAGCGTTACATTGTATAGATTGTATGTATATATGTAGGTCTGTACTGACACTGTATTTGTACCATGTACCACTATATATAAAGAAAGAGGTGAGCCCTATTGGTCTATCGACTAACCTACCAATACTTTTGTCATGGTATCAGAGCCTACGATCGGCTCCAACGCTTCTGCCTACCCTAGCTAGTGCAGCTGCCGCTAGTACCGGACGGTTGTCGCCTCTCTCTCTACCCTACCATGAGCGTCGCCTCCTACCTCTTGGCCGCGCCTACCATGTCTCCTCCAAACAGCAATGCCGCTCGCGCCAACAGTGCAAACTCCGTTCTCTCAAGTACCACCGGCGGCTCGATCTCCATTGGTTATTCCATGAGCGGGAGAGGTGCCATGGACCTGGCGTCGGGGATCCCTACCACGCCTGTTGTCATCGCCCCCTCCATAACAATTCGGCTCACCATTGACAACTACCTCTACTGGTGCACCCAGGTCATTCTGATCCTTCGGAGCAACCTCATCTACGGATTCGTCGACGGGACCCTCGCCTGCCTAGACGTCGAGATCCCAAATCCGGCGGCTAAGGCGACACACCCCGATGAGCCGGCCACCATCCCCAATCCACAGTTTGGTGCCTAGCATCAGCAGGACCAGGCGATCCTCTCCGGCATCATCTCCTCTCTCACCGAGGGGGTGATCGGGATGGTCATGCTCGCATCCACGTCATAGGAGGTGTGGGAAACCCTTCAGGCAAGCTACGCCATGCAGTCTACCTCGCGTGTTATGCAGCTCTGTACCGCCCTCTCCAAGTGCAAGAAGCTGGACAAGACAACTATCGTCTACTTCAACAAGGTGAAGGCCCTCGCCGACCAGCTGGCCTCCATAGGCCAGCCTTTCTCGGTCGCGGACTTCAACTCCTACCTCGTCGCCGGTCTGGATTACGATGCACTCGCTGATCGCGTTGGCGCACATCCGGCTGCGGACCCGCTTCACATCCACGATGTGTTCGCACAGCTCCTAAACGCGGAGTAGCGCGCCGACAACCGCTGCGTCGATCTCCGTGCTGACGTCCACCTCGCCAACTATGCCTCACACTCTCTCCCTGGTAGTCGCGGCAACGCACCAGCACATGGTGGTGGTCGCGCGCCGTAGCCTCCTGCTGCCTCCGCGCCCGCTGGATCAACCGACGACAACCGCCCGGTGTGTCAAATTTGTGGCAAGGTGGGGCATGTCGCATCCTGCTGCTTCAAGCACTTCCAGGCCAACTTCCTCGGTCTCGGCAATGACGGACGCAACATGGACCACCAATTCGCCGCCTTCAAGCACCCAAAGGGGGGTGTGGCCTTCACCGCCAACCACGGCGGGAATACTACCTCCTACCAGATCGACCCAAGCTGGTACCCCGACACTGGCGTGACGGGTCACTTCACCAACGATCTCCACAAGTTCACCATGAAGGAGCAATACACTGGTATCGATCAGGTCTAAACTTCCAATGGCACATGTATGCGCATTACACATATTGGTCAGTCTACAATTCCTACATCATCCACTTCATTACATCTTAAAGATATTCTCCTTGTTCCATCCATTACACGTAACCTACTTTTTGTCAGACAGTTTGCATATGACAATAATATTTTCTTTTGTTGGAGATATGCCCAAGAGGCAATAATAAAGTGGTTATTATTATATCTTTATGTTTATGATAAATTTTTACATCCCATGCTATAATTGTATTATTAGGAAACACTAACACATGTGTGTTTTGTAAACATAAAAGAGTCCCTAGTAAGCCTCTTGTTAAACTAGCTTGTTGATTAATGGATGATCATAGTTTCCTGATCATGGATAATGGATGTCGTTAATAACAAGGTTATATCATTAGGAGAATGATGTGATGGACACACACCCATAGTAAGCGTAGCATAAGATCAAGTCATTAAGTTCGTATTGCTGTAAGCTTTTAAATGCATAGTAACCTAATCCTTCGACCATGAGGTTATGTTAATCACCATCACCGGATGGATACTTTGATGACATCAAACGCCGCTTCGTAACTGGGTGGTTATAAAAGTGTCATTGGGTATTCTGAAAGTATGTGTTGAAGCGCATGAACCAAGATTGGGATTTGTCCATCCATATGACGGATAGATATGCTCTAGGCCCTCTCGGTGGAATATCATCTAGTTAGCTTGCAAGCATGTGACTAGGTCACAAGGGATGACATATCACGGAACGAGTAAAGAGTACTTATCAGTAACGAGGTAGAACTAGGTATGGAGATACCAACGATCAAACCTCGGATAAGTATAGTATCGCGAGACAAAGGGAATTGGTTTCATATGTAAGTGGTTCAATCGATCGCGAAGTCATCGTTGAGTATGTGGGAGCCATTATGGATCTCCAGGTCCCGCTGATGGTTATTGATAGGAGATGTGTCTCTGTCATGTCTACATATTCACGAACCATAGGGTGACACACTTAAGGTTCGAAGTTGTTTTAAGTAGATATGGAATGTGCGTTGGAGACCGAATGTTGTTCAGAGTCTCGGATTGGATTCGGAACATCACGAGGAGATCCGGAATGGTCCGAAGAATAAGATTCATATATAGGGGATCATTTTCTGAGTTAGGAAATGTTCCGGAGTGTTTGTATGAGGATTCTAGAAGGTTTCGGAATGTTCCGGAAGGTTCTAGAAGATATCTTGAAGTTTTCTTGAAAATCAAGATAGGGATCAAAAGAGTCCAGGTGGGTCAAGACACGGATTCGTGGGGGAGGAGGATTCCTTTCCCCTCCCCAACCCGCCGGCCATAGAGGAAGGGGAGTCCTACAAGGACTCCCCTCCCCAAGGCGCCATCCCCTCTTTAAATAGAGGGGCAAGGGGCGCCCCCACTACTTTTGCTCCCATAACACCCAATCTCTGCCGCCTCTCTCCTCCACCATCTTCTGCACAGGCATAGGCGAAGCCCTGCAGAATTCTCTACTCCACCACCACCACCACCACGCCGTCGTGCTGCTGGGATTCCGTGGAGAAGATCTACTACCTCTGCTGCTCGCTGGAACGGGGAGAGGAAGGTCTGCTTCGACTCCGCACGTGTGACCGACTGCGGAAGCGCTGCCGAAACGTGGCGCCAGAAGGATCGTCTACTTGACCAAGGGCGGAAGCGCTGCTGGAACGCAACGCCGGAAGGATCGGCTACTTGACCGAGAGCAGAAGCGCTGCTGGAACGCGACGCCAGAAGGATCGTCCATACGATCTTGAGATCGGCAAGTGATCGACTACATCAACCACGAGATCTAATCTCGTTAACGCTTTTGGATCTACGAGGGTTAGTTCCCATCTATCTCGTTGCTCATGTCTAATAGATTAGATCTTGGCTTTTATCTAGATTAGATCTAGGTTTTGTTCGTTCTTGCGGTAGAAAATTTTTGTTTTCCATGCTACGAACCCTTCAGTGGTATCAGAGTCGTGTCTATGCGTAGATCTGTTGCACGAGTAGAACACAATGTTTTTGTGGGCGTTGATGCTTTTGTTGTCGGTGTCTTAGCGTGTACTTTGCATCTTGCGGCATGATGGGATGAAGCGGCTCGGGCTAACATTACATGTCATCGTACATGAGACTTGCTCCACGCTTGACGTGCAACTTGCTTTGCACAAGTGGCTTTGCGGGTGTCTGTCTCTCCCACCATAGTTAAGATTCAATTTACAATGAGCATCTTGACAACACTTGTATCAATGTTGTGGTCCTTGTTCGTAGGTAAGATCGGTCTTATGCGAAAGCCCCAAACCACGTAAAACATGCAAAGAAAATTAGAGGCGTCTAACTTGTTTTTGCAGGGGTTTTGTGATGTGATATGGCCATCATGTGATTATGATTATATTTGATGTATGCAATGATCCTTGTTGTAATATGGCAACCGGCAGGAGCCTAATGGTTGTCTTTTAATTCTGTTAAGACCTGCGTGTCTATTCATCTTGTAATAGCTTTATTCCAAGTAGTTGTAATAGTTGCTAGTGATGATGGACAATCATGAAGCGGCGCCACGGACCTTGACGCCACGCGGGTGATGATGGAAATCTTGTCCATGCTTTGGAGATGGAGATCAAAGGCAAAAGAAGAAAGGCCATATCAAATCACATATTATGAATTGCCTGTGATGTTAATCCTTTATGAATCTTGTATTGCTTAGATCGCGACGGTAGCATTATAAGATGATCCCTCTCACTAAATATCAAGTAATAAAGTGTTCGTCCTTAGTTGGCACCATTGCTAAGACTCGTCGTTTCGAAGCATCTCGTGATGATCGGGTGTGATAGACTCTACGTGTGCATACAACGGGTGCAAGCCAGATTTGCACATGCAGAAACTAAGGTTAACCTTGACGAGCCTAGCATGTACAGACATGGTCTCGGAACATAGAATACCGAAGGGTAAAACATGAGTCATATGGATGATATGATGAACATGTTGATTGTTTGCCTTTAAAGCTACATCATCTCACGTGATGATCGGACTTGGTGTAGTGGATTTGGTTCATGTAATCACTAAAACTACTTGAGGGATGTTGTTTTGAGTGGGAGTTCATTTGTAATTTGGATTAGTCAAACTCAATTTATCATAAACACAATCAAAGTGGATTTGCATAGTTTGTTGTAGTCATTGGCATCCGTTCACCACCTTACGCTTAGTTATAGTTGAGATAGTGGAACTATAGAAATTCTGGATATTTGCTTTACGAACTGGTATCGTATTGTTTTGAGTGTCAATTAAAATTTATAAGTCCTATTGCAAACTTTCAGCAAACTCAATTTACTCCATGAAGTTTAATAAATAGTATTAAATCAAGAGTAACAATTCCAGTGTTAGTATCTAATGTATCATGTTAGCCTCCATGATTCTTGATACTCAAAAGATTGTTTTTAATATCAAGTTTATCTAAGAGCTGAAAGCAATGTTTCAGAAACCATCATATGTGAAAGGTATTGCGATATCCAAAACAATGTGTTGGTTACAACATGATAGAGTATACGTCCTCATATTTGATGAGAATTTGTGAAGGTTGGAGACGCTAGTCGTCCTAATCCTCCAAAAGGTTTTGAAAAAGAAACATTATACTCACAATTCACCTTTATAAGCTATAGCAGCTTGATCATGAAAGTTGTCATGATAAGGATGAATAGAAGATGTAAGTAAAATGTTTACTACACTAAAAGATTACTAAAGAATGGATTTTTGAAAGAACACCAAACATTTGATGATGGTGATCCACCTCAAAGTGCAAGTCCAAAGGTATTAGTAGTTGACTATATACGCTTTGTACCATGTGTCATGTTGATGACACCGCTATTGATGTTAATAGATTCTTTTAAAAGAAAAGAAATTGCTGAAAGAGAATCTATAAAATATTTGGCAGAAAAGAAAAGATTGGAGATGTCCAACTTAGGCACATAGAAGATATACATGTTATGGTTGTATTCCTTGCTTGTTAAACAATGTGGTTCTCCGGTATTGGATACCGAATTGGTTGGTATGCTATGTCATACAGGACAACGTAATTCATGAACTACAATGGCCTAAGTAACTAGCAAGAGAATAAGTGATGATGTTCATCAAAAACAAACAAAGGGTTGTTGTGTTAACATCAAAGCTTGCCTTCAAGATTTGTTTCAATAATTGTTGTTTTGTTCCGGTATTACCAAAACAATGGTTGTTCAAATAATTACCGTATTCCATAAAGGATGGATGAACTTTTACAAGTCTTGTGGGAGAAATCACATACATAAACACTATTGCTAAAATGTCGCAAGACAAAAGATTGAAAGATCACTTGCGAAGTGACATCGCCGTTTAAATTATATTGGAAAGAAAACATGAAGAAACTCCATGTTGATGGAATTTTGGAGTCTTTTGATTTTGATCAAATGACGCTTGTGAAACTTTCTACAGATAATTAAAACTTCGTTCATAGGCCAAAAGGAATGAGTGACTGGCTTATTGGAACTTGTACATATAGATATATGAAGCCCATTATGTAGTCAAGAGCGATGGATTTCAACTTCATATGCTTTCTCCGAGAATTTGAGTGAATATATGTATATTTACTTAATAAGGAGGAAGTATGAAACATTTGAAAATTGATCAAAGACTTTCAAGATGAAGTTGAAAATCATTGTAACAAGAAAATAAAGAGTTTATGATTCGATCATAAAGGAAGATATTTGAGTTACATGTTTAGCAAAAACACCTAAGACTTGAGGAATTGTTCTGTGATTTGTGTTTCCCGATAAACCATAGGATTATGGCATATTCGAGAGATAAAATCAAACCATGTTTGAGATGGTAAGATCAAGGGTGTCATTTATAAAACTGCCATTATGTTTTTAAAGATTAAAGCTTTAGTGACTACCGCTTTTACACTGAAAAGAGCTCCATCGTGATCCGTTGAAATGACATCATATAAGTCATGGTTTGGGATAAAACCCGAATTGTCTTTTCTTAAAATTTTGGTATGTTATGCATAAGTAAAATGTTTACAACCAAAGTCGGATAAGCACGTCTTTGTAGGTTATCCCAAAGAATTTGTTGGGAATTTCTTCATAACACTGAGGACAAGAGAGTTTGTTACTTGGAACGTCAAGTTTCTTGAGAAGGAATTTTTCGTGAAAAGTTAAGTGGGAGGACAATAGAACTTTGATAAGGTTGTGGAAGCTTAGCTATATGTGCTAAGTAGCGCAGCGCCAGAAAGTGTCCCGGTGACGGCCACAATGCTCATGGCTCTCGTGATTACAAAAGGTGTGATCTCGGAGATTGGAGTTCCTATAGAACCATGTGGGTCAGTAAGAATCAAATAGTAAGATTTGATAAGCAAGTCGTTATTGTTTTGACAATGATGAACCGACTACATGCAAAGAAGCGATGATGGGCCCTGACTCCATAAATTGACTAGAAGTCATGGAATCCGTGATAGCATCCATACACGAGAAATCAAGTTTCTGAACTTTGAAGACCCTCCGGAAAGGCGTGAAGCCTATCGGTCGTGTTTTGATCTATAAAGAAATAGACATGGATATTTCAAATCTATGAAATAGTCGACATCTCGGAAAGAGTTTACGACAATGTTCAAGGAATTGACTATGATAAGATTTGATCTTTCATAGAGATATTTAGTCTAGACGGATTAATGTAGCAACCACTACATATATTTTGGTATATGGTAGTTGAACAAACAAAACAAGTTCTTCTAATAGAATAGTTACCTAGGACGTGTACATGACACGATCCAAAGGGTTTTGTTAATTCAAAGGATGCTAAAAGA
The DNA here is from genome assembly GCA_910589775.1 of Avena eriantha. Lineage (NCBI taxonomy): Eukaryota > Viridiplantae > Streptophyta > Magnoliopsida > Poales > Poaceae > Avena > Avena eriantha. The sequence continues at coordinate 146,664,536 of OU342743.1, forward strand.
GTATGCAAAACTTCAATGGTTGAAGTAATCATAGCGGAGTTGGAATCTTCACCATGATGAAACTGTTAAAAGAGTTTAAATTCATCGGAGATGATGAAGATGCTTGCATTTGTAAGAAATTAAGTGGGAGCGCTGAGACATATTTCTAATACATTATTGTTGATTGGAAATGATGTATCTTGAATTGACGCAGGTTAAGAATTTCATTTCGATGAAAGACTTAGGCATAACCCAAGAATTAGGCATCAATGTCTATATGAATAGATTGAGGCGCTAATATGTTTTTGCCAAATGTACATAGATAAGATGTTGAATGAGTTCAATATGGAAACAACAAGAAAGGTTCTTGATGCACGGAAAGGACTGAATCAAGATTCGAGTGTGTTGACATGAGATTCAAGTGTTTTGACACTTGGTGAAATTACAAGAATATTTTGATCAATCATTCTTTGAGATGTACACATCCAGATATGTCCTATGCTCTAAATGTTATGAGCATATACCAGAATAATTCATAAGATGATCATTGGACAATAGTAAAGATATTCTTATGAGCTTTGGAAGAACTAAGAATATATCATGTATAAGTGACAAATAGTTAAAGGTAGTTCATTGTAAAGTGTTACATTGATACTAGTTTTGTCACAGGATACAAATTAAGTTTATCTCAATTTAAACTATGGGTGGCACAATGTAATGAAAGGAAGTTCCATAACGGATTTGGTTGAGTACCAAAGTTAAAACATTGAGACAGATACTACAACAAAAGGCTAAGTATATAAACTGCTATAGTAGCAGCAAAGGAGGGCATTTGTGTTAAGTAGTTTGTTATGAAACTAGGTGTGGTTCATAGCGGGATAATACTATGAAGATACATTGTATGACAATTGTATCAACATGATTTAATCCTGAGGAACTAAAGGTCTCACCAAAGGACCAAATTTATACAATGCCATCTCATTGGAGAATGAGTAATGAGTAGAGACGCAAGGACATGCAAATACACACGGACCTGGAAGTGTCAGATCCGAAGATTATGTTTACCACTAGCAATAGTGTCTATACAACACCAGAAAGCCATAGGTGTTGAATGCACAAGTTTTTAACTAGATTATTGACTCTAGTGCAAGTGGGAGACTGTTGGAGATATGCCCAAGAGGCAACAATAAAGTGGTTATTATTATATCTTTATGTTTATGATAAATGTTTACATCCCATTCTATAATTGGAAACAGTAACACATGTGTGTTTTGTAAACATAAAAGAGTCCCTAGTAAGCCTCTTGTTAAACTAGTTTGTTGATTAATGGATAATCATAGTTTCCTGATCATGGATAATGGATGTCGTTAATAACAAGGTTATATCATTAGGAGAATGATGTGATGGACACACACCCATAGTAAGCGTAGCATAAGATCAAGTCATTAAGTTCGTATTGCTGTAAGCTTTTAAATGCATAGTAACCTAATCCTTCGACCATGAGGTTATGTTAATCACCATCACCGGATGGATACTTTGATGACATCAAACGCCGCTTCGTAACTGGGTGGTTATAAAAGTGTCATTGGGTATTCTGAAAGTATGTGTTGAAGCGCATGAACCAAGATTGGGATTTGTCCATCCATATGACGGATAGATATGCTCTGGGCCCTCTCGGTGGAATATCATCTAGTTAGCTTGCAAGCATGTGACTAGGTCACAAGGGATGACATATCACGGAACGAGTAAAGAGTACTTATCAGTAACGAGGTAGAACTAGGTATGGAGATACCAACGATCAAACCTCGGATAAGTATAGTATCGCGAGACAAAGGGAATTGGTTTCATATGTAAGTGGTTCAATCGATCGCGAAGTCATCGTTGAGTATGTGGGAGCCATTATGGATCTCCAGGTCCCGCTGATGGTTATTGATAGGAGATGTGTCTCTGTCATGTCTACATATTCACGAACCATAGGGTGACACACTTAAGGTTCGAAGTTGTTTTAAGTAGATATGGAATGTGCGTTGGAGACCGAATGTTGTTCAGAGTCTCGGATTGGATTCGGGACATCACGAGGAGATCCGGAATGGTCCGGAGAATAAGATTCATATATAGGGGATCATTTTCTGAGTTAGGAAATGTTCCGGAGTGTTTGTATGAGGATTCTAGAAGGTTTCGGAATGTTCCGGAAGGTTCTAGAAGATATCTTGAAGTTTGCTTGAAAATCAAGATAGGGATCAAAAGAGTCCAGGTGGGTCAAGACATGGATTCGTGGGGGAGGAGGATTCCTTTCCCCTCCCCAACCCGCCGGCCATAGAGGAAGGGGAGTCCTACAAGGACTCCCCTCCCCAAGGCGCCATCCCCTCTTTAAATAGAGGGGCGCCCCCACTACTTTTGCTCCCATAACACCCAATCTGCCGCCTCTCTCCTCCACCATCTTCTGCACAGGCATAGGCGAAGCCCTGTAGAATTCTCTACTCCACCACCACCACCACGCCGTCGTGCTGCTGGGATTCCGTGGAGAAGATCTACTACCTCCGCTGCTCGCTGGAACGGGGAGAGGAAGGTCTGCTTCGACTCCGCACATGTGACCGACTGCGGAAGCGCTGCCGAAACGTGGCGCCGGAAGGATCATCTACTTGACCAAGGGCGGAAGCGCTGCTGGAACGCAACGCCGGAAGGATCGTCTACTTGACCGAGAGCGGAAGCGCTGCTGGAACGCGACGCCGGAAGGATCGTCCACACGATCTTGAGATCGGCAAGTGATCGACTACATCAACCACGAGATCTAATCTCGTTAACACTTTCGGATCTACGAGGGTTAGTTCCCATCTATCTCGTTGCTCATGTCTAATAGATTAGATCTTGGCTTTTATCTATATTAGATCTAGGTTTTGTTCGTTCTTGCGGTAGAAAAATTTTGTTTTCCATGCTACGAACCCTTCATCTTTGAGTTTCACCCGTGGAATTTTCTTGTTAAGGATCGGGTCATGAGGGAGGTCCTGATTAGAGGAGGGCTTCGTAGAGGTCTTTATAATCTCAACTCTGAGTCCGTGAAACAAGTCTTCAGCAGTCTCAGGGTGTCACAAGATGAGTGGCACTCACGTCTAGGTCATCCAGCCACTCCCATAGTTCAGCATGTTCTACGTCGCCATGAGCTTCCATCTTCATCAGTTAATAATGTTGTAGTTTGTGATGCCTATCAACAGGGCAAGAGTCACCAGTTACCTTTTCCTGTATCGACTCGTGTTGCTACTACACCTCTTGAGATTATATATTCTGATGTTTGGGGTCCTGCCCAGACGTCTGTCAGTGGACACCAGTTTTATGTTAGCTTTATTGATGCCTACAACCGTTTTACATGGTTTTATCTTCTTAAGCATAAACCTGACGTGTTCCAAATTTTCCTTCAATTTCAACATGTTGAATGCCTGTTAAATCATAAGATTATACATGTCCACAGTGACTGGGGTGGTGAATAAAGCTGAACACATTTTTTTCTGACATTGGTATCTCTCATCGTGTTTTATGTCCACATTCAAGTCAACAAAATGGTACGGCTAAACGAAAACATTGTCATATTGTAGAGACTGACCTAACTCTGTTAGCACATGCTTCGGCTCCTTACCGGTTTTGGAGTGACGCCTTCTCTACAACATGTTTTCTCATTAATCGTCTACCTACACGGGTCATTAATATGCAAACTCCTCTTGAACGCCTTCTAGACGAGACACCTGACTACACCTTTCTAAAGGTGTTTGGGTGTGTATGCTCGCCACACCTCTGTCCTTACAATAATAGAAAACTTGAGTTCCGTTCTAAACAGTGTGTCTTCCTTGGTTACAGTTCCCTACATAAAGGATACAAATGTTTACATATTCCTACAAACAGAGATTATATATCTCGTGACGCTGTATTTGATCAGACGGTTTTCCCCTTCTCTCGTATTGCATCGCCATCTACTCCACCAGCAGCATCCATTACTCCATTGCATTCTAGCCAGTTTGTTGAGGCTGCATATTCTCCTATACCACTGCCTAACTGTTGACTCGTGTACTAACGAACTCGTTGTGTAACCCCAAGAGGAAGGTATGATGAGCACAATAGTAAGTTTCCCTCAGTTATGAAACCAAGGTTATCAATCCAGTAGGAACAAGGAAACACCTCAAAGGTGTTGCTAGCTGAACATTGGCAGGGTGCACTACCGGTGCCAGCAGCAACGTGGAGACCTGCACAACACAACCACAGAACTATGTCCCCAACTTGCGATGAGGTTGTCAATCTCACCAGTTTTGCTGAAAACAAAGGATTAAACGTACGGAGTGGAAGAAAGTAATAGTTTGCAGAAAGTAAACACAAAGCAGTAAACAGTTGATTGAAGATTGATGGTAAAAGAAAGGACCAGGGTCCATAGTTCACTAGAGGTGGCTCTCCTTAAGATAGATGACATGTTGGGTGAACAAATTACAGCGGGGCAATTGAAAAACATCGAGAAAGCAATCATGCATATACTACTCATCTTGACTACTTTGAGACTTGATTGGGCATTACAACATTATACATAGACCGCCATCCAACTTCATCTATGACTAATAATCCACCGTCAGGTTATCATTCGAACCCCCTCCAGTATTAAGGTCCAACCAACGGATAATTGCATTACGAATTGCGTGTAAAGTAAACAATACGATTGTTCTATGAACAAAGGATTATTGTTTTCTCCCTAGTAGCAACAACACATCTAGTACCTTAGAGATTTATGTCACTTCCCCAAATTACTAGAGGCATGAACCCACTATCGAGCATAAATACTAACTCTTGGAGTTGCTAGCATCTACTTGGCCAAGATAGTTACTAACAACGGAAAGCATGCAAGATCACAAATAACAAAGACATGATAGAATCAATAATCAATCTGAAATAGCATCTCAATATCCATCGGATCCCTGCAAACACAACATGTATGAATTACAAATAGATGATCTTGATCATGAATGGAGCTCACAAGATCTAAACATGATAGCACAAAGGAGGAGAACCAGCCATCTAGCTACTACATGGACCCGTAGTCCAGAGATGAACTACTCACGCATCACACCAGAGGCTTGCATGATGATGAAGAAGGCCTCCAGGGTGAATTCCCCTCTCTGGTAGGGTGCCGGGAAGAGCTTCAGATCCCTCCCGATCTAGGGATGGAGATGACGGCGTCTACAGACTCTTTCGTGGATTTTTTGATCGGGTACTTAGGGTTTCTATATCGGAGGCAACTTATAGGTGGAAGGCGAGGCCCAGGGGGTGCCTGGGGCGGCTAGACCACCCCCTGGCACGGGCCAAGCCTGGCCGCGCAGCCAGGTGGTGTCGCCAGGCCCTAGCCCCTCTCCGTCTCGTATTCTGGCTCCAGGTGTCCCTCGGTGAAAAACTGACTTTGGCTTTTGTCCCATCCAATTCCGAGAATATTCATTTTCTGACTTTCCTGAAACCAAAAACAGCAGAAAACAGGCAGCTAGCACTGTGGCTCTTGTTAATAGGTTAGTCCAAGAAATCATATGAAAAGTACTCCAAAGTGTGGACAAAACATAAGAAAGTAGATAAAACCAAGCATGGAACATCAAAAATTATGGATACGTTAGCAACGTATCACTAACCATGATGTAGGACATCGCGGAGCTCGTCTTGAATTGCTTGTTGATTCTCTAGCACCGTCTACTGCTCACGTCGATCATGGCGTGATCGATGTCCTGCCTCTGCATGGCGCGGCTGCTCCCCAAGCAGCATGGGCCCTCGACGGCGGCCTAGCCACTCCGTCCCGCACTGCCAGCTACTCGCCAGGCTCACGTGCGCGAACCGTCGTTGCATGGTGCAGCAGTTAGCTGCGCGTCGTCATCGTCTAGTGGGTCGTGTTCAGTATCTGCTGATTCGGCCTCCTCCTCCACTACTCCGTCGGTGATGATCGCGCATGTACCGCCAACTGCGACGGATACTGCTGCACCTGCTGCTCCTCGGTCCGGCCCAGTTTACTCGACTACAGCGAGGTATTCGGCAGCATAAGGAGCGTACTGATGGCATTATTACATACACTGCTAATCACAATGGTGATCCTACTCTTCTACACACCGAACCAGTTGATTATCGAGCAGCTCTTTCTTTCCTCATTAGCGTACCACAATGGAGACCAAGTTTTTTCTGCTCTTCAAAACAACCACACATGGCGTCTTGTTCCTCCTCGTTCTGGTGTCAATGTTATTTACTAAGTGTATATTCAAGATTAAAAAGAAGGCTAATGGCTATATTGAGAGATATAAAGCATGGCTCGTTGCTAAGGGGTTCAAACAATGGTATGGTCTGGACTATGAAGATACTTTCAGTCCCATTGTTAAGCCTGCAACTATTCGCTTGTTACTATCCATGGCTCTCACTCAGGACTGGCATCTTCGCCAGCTTGACATCCAGAATGCATTTTTACATGGTATTCTTGAGGAGGAAGTGTTTATGCGCCAACCACATGGATTTGAGGATCCTAAGTGCTCCAGTCACCTTTGTCATCTTGATAAGGCTCTATGGGTTGAAGCAAGCGCCTCAGTGCCTAGCATGCTTGGTTGAGTTCTTTCTTGGTGATCTTGGCTTTACTCCCTCTACTTCAGATACTTCCTTAGTCATACTACGTCGATCACATATTACCATATACCTGCTTGTCTATGTGGATGACATCATTGTGGTGAGCTCCTCATCAACAGCTACTGATCACTTGGTTCGTCAGCTTGGTAATACTTTTGCTCGAAAGATCTTGGTCCCCTCCGTTATTTTCTTGGTATTGAGGTTCATCCACTGGGACATGGTCTATTGCTGAGCCAGCGCAAATATGCGGTTGAACTACTACAGTGTGCTGGGTTGTCCAAGTGTGCCTCTGTTGCTAACCCTATGGTCTCCTTTGAGAAGCTTTCAGCTACTGATGGTACTCTGATGTCTGTTGAGGATTCCACTACATATCACAGCATTGTTGGAGGGTTACAGTATCTCACTATAACACGGCCTGACTTGTCCTTTGTGGTCAACAAGGTGTGTCAGTATCTACATGCCCCTCGGAGTTCTCATTGATCTGTAGTGAAGCGTATACTCTTATGTCAAAGCTACTTTGTCTAATGGCCCGCTTCTCTGACCGTCTACTACTGATCCTGATCTTCTGTCTGCCTTCTCTGATGCTAACTGGACTGGCAGCTCTGACGATAGAAGATCAACGGGGGATTTGCCATCTTCTATGGTGGTAATCTTTTTTTAGTCCTAAGGGCTTTTTATCTCTATTGTTTAAGAATATAAGGGTTATCTCATTTATTAGTCTCTCTCGTCCAATGCATGTTGTCATTTTCCTCCCACTTCTCTCATGCATGTAAAACTATTGGTGCATGCATATATTAATGAAAGAGAGTTATGGGGTGTCTTGGTATTAGCAACTTGGCCCTTAGGACTAATAATCCCAAACAGAGGTACTCCCTCAGGTCCGGTTTATTAGGCGCGCACGTAGTTCAAGAACAACTTTGACTAATAGTTTTGGTCAACAAATTTTACATAATATGTCACAAAAATTATACCATTGGATTCATCTTCAAAAGTAGTTTCTAATGATATATTTCTTGAGACATATATTGCATATTTTATTGGTTAAAATTGATGGTTAAAGATTTTCTTAAACTACGTGCGTGCCTAATAAACCGGACCGGAGGGAGTAGTACAGTAGTATTGCTCTCCCCCTCTAATTTAAGGAGAGTGCTACGCATCCCCGGGGATATTTCCCTCCGGATCCCCCGCTTCCTCGTGCTGACATGTGTCCCAAAAAAGTCCCCAAATTTTGCTTTTGCTACAAACGTACCCTCTTTTGCTACAAACGCATCCGCTTTTGCTACAAATAGATCCACTTTTGCTACATGTAGCAGAAACGGTTCGCGTCCAAAAAATAGGAAAAAAGACGGCTTCACTAGAGACCTCGCCTGAGACTTCGTCAGAGACATTGTAGCAAACTTTTGTGCTAATGTAGCAAACCTGACCTCGCAGGAGACTTTTGCCGAGAGACCTCACCGGAGACCTTGTAGCAAAACAATATGCTATTGTAGCAAACCTGCAAAAAGGTTGTAGCAAAAAATTCTGCTAATATAGCAAACACGGAGACCTCGTTGGAGACATTGTAGCAAAAAATATATGTAATTGTAGCGTTTCAAGAACAACTATTGTAGCAAAAAAATGATATGTAGTAAATCCACATCCTAGCAAAAAAATCCTAAATATCTAGAGTAGCAAATCCGCAAGGCTTTGGTAGCAACGCCAAGCGCCGTAGGGAGCAACACTACTCGCCACAAGTAGCAACATCGATTGTCGCTAGGAGCAAACACCATCCCTCCTGGCAACACATACCCACTGACATCCTGAGCTCCCTAGTCCCTCATGGCCATGGAAGGGGAGACGGTTGGGAGGAGGAGAGGGTAGGCAAAGGAGCGAGGCTCGGGCGGCACATCGGCGCTCCAGGGGAAGGATTAACGAGCCACCGGCGAGCTGGGTGGCCAGCTTCATGGTGGACTGGGACGCGAGGGGGATAAGCAGCACGGCGGCGGAGCTCACCCCTAGGCGCGCGGGCTGCAGGGCTCCGGCGAGCTACAGGGGAGGCGCGGCATCTCACGGGGTGCTAGTGGAGCGCGGGCTGCAGGGCTCCGGCGGCGCGCTGTGTGCAGGGAGGCGGCGGTGCTCGCTGCAGCCGGCGGGGAGCGCGGGTTGCGGCGGCGCTTGCTGCAGCCGACGGGGGCGCGGGACGCAGGGCTCGGGGCAGTGGAGGGGGCGCGGTGGCTGGCGGGAGCGGAGGTGAGTGGCGGCGGGAGGCGTACGAGGCGGTTGAACACAACGGCACGGGAGGTTGCGGGCGACCTGGGGGATGGCGATGCGTTATCCCCCGGGGGAGTAGTACTCCCTCCGTTCACATTTACCTCGATTTACCTCGCGTCCTTGGTTTAGTCAAAGTCAAACTTTACAAAGTTTGACCGAGAATATCAGAAAAAACATCGTCATCTATTATTTTCGATGCATATAAAATAAAAATATAGTTTATGAAAATTATAATATAATAGATCTTACATTTTTTGGATTGATGTTTTTTCCTAAATATATGGTCAAAGTTTGTAAAGTTTGACTTTAATTAAACCTAGGATGCGAGGTAATTGTGAATGGAGGGAGTATGGTTTTCCTAATTTAAAATGTTCATTCCTGCAATTAATTCGCATTTACTGGTTGGATCCAAGTCGCATAACTAGACGCAGAAGAGACCAAAACTAACAGAAATTAAGTACTGATGACATGCCGGCCGAAGCCGAAGTGAGTGGTCAAGTGGAATATAAGCAGGGCAGGAAAGGAACAAGCGGTGAGAAACAACGGAAGAAGCCAAATAAGGTGGAGAAGCAAAGTTTTATAGCTGGGAGGACACGCTCACACCGAACCGGAGATACAGTGGAAGCCCTGAGATGAAGCTATGAAAAGAAAGTTCACATGCTACGGTTATACTACACCGACACCGAAGACAGAGTCTAAGCCGGCCACGAAGGGGCCAAAACTAGTCCAAGCTCTCCTCTCCTCTAGTAGGCACCGTGTGCCTGTGAAGAAACAAGAGATCCGAGCCAATCCGACCGCTCATCGGTCTTGTTGTAGTACTAGTAGTATACCTCTTCTCTCCCTTCACTTTTTGTTTATCGATCTACACCAATAATTGCCACCAAGTGGCTCCTCAAAACCTCACCACTCTACTTGCATCTCACCCCCGTCCCATAATTCACCTTCCCACAGCATGCATCTCACCAACCACCAGATAACCAAAAAAATCATCACGCACATATGGTTAAGACCAGCTCGCAATGCATCTAGATCCCAATGTAGAAACGGATCGACAGAGGAAAGGACGAAAAAAAAAAAAAACTCAACCAGGCCAAGAACATCAAACCATATACATGGGGATCTGCATCAGCACTAATAAGGTGGCATGTGCCTACTCCATCGATCGACGCTATATATAAGCCGGCACTATTGTATCTATTGTAGATAGCTAGTGGCGTCAGCATTTTCATTGGGTTCTAGATCCACAGCCACCCGTGGTGTACCTCGTCCGGCCTTTTGTGGCTGGGGGATGGACGCCATCGCCCACGGCAATGGTGCCGTTGAGGAGGTGGTGGCGAGGATGTGGGCCGACCTTCCCGTGCGGGTGGACTGGGCGGCCGTGCCGGCGCAATGCGCGTACGCGTGGGCGCAGGCGAGGGCGTTCGTGGTGGTGCCGGCAGTAAGGCTGCTGGTGGTCCTGTCGCTGGCCATGACGGTGATGATACTGCTCGAGAAGCTGTTCGTCGCCTCCGTGTACTTCACGGTCAAAGCTTTCGGCCTGAAGCCCGAGCGCCGGTACCGGTGGCGGCCGATCACCGCAGCCGCAGGCGACGAAGAGGCCTGTCTTGACGGCGGCGCGGGGTTCCCGGTGGTGCTGGTGCAGATCCCCATGTACAACGAGCGAGAGGTGAGCGCAAACGTACTACTCCTACTACTAGTGTGTTGATTATTACTATAATGTACATAAAAAAGAAATTTAAGCACCACAAGTAGTATATCAGCATGATTTGACCTCGCCGCTGCTGTTTCTGCTGTGGTCGTGGGATTTGTTTACTACCGGAAGACGCGCGGTACTGATTCTTGTTCTTGTTTCCGTGTGGTTGGATGACGGATGGGCAATTGAAGGTGTACAAGCTGTCGATCGGAGCGGCATGTGCGCTGGAGTGGCCGTCCGACCGCTTGGTGATACAGGTGCTGGACGACTCCACTGACCCCGTTGTAAAGGTAAGCAAAGCGCGCATTCCCGTGCATGTTCGCGGCCAGCTTTTACTACTACTTACATGCTGAAATCATTGAGGCATTCGGTTCTTGGCACGATTCGCTTCTTTTTCCTCCATGCGGTAATTTCCTACTAGTATCTGGACTGCATGTGCGAGCGTCGTTTCCTGGTTGGCACTTGGCATCGGCAATTGGCGCATTGCATGCATGACATGGACGCCCCTGGTTAATACTAGTGCCGGGTGTGGACTAATTCCCATGCATCATGGTGGCATTCGCCGGCCGGCTGGCCGGCCGTGTAGGCGAACGCTCGAGTGCTTACTGTTTGTTAAGTAGTCAGTGAGCCCGTGACATGCTTACTGTTAGCTCATCGGTCGCCGCTCTGCGCCAAATAGACATCACTCATAAGCAACGCCCAACCTGTGGAGCTACTGGTCGTGGGCTCATGGCCACACGGACACCGTCTGTAGCGAATCACCCATCCCACTGAGAGGCCAAAACAGGTGCGGCAATCCAGTATGGTATGGAGACCAGGCGCGTGCGCACGCCCTGGGTTTGGGGGAGAGGGACAGCGCTCGATCGATGTGGCGCGAGCGCCAATCTCGGACCAGATGGGTTGTACTTGTTGGTGCCCGGTCGCTGCCGTTAAATTGTAGCGCCAGGATCACTCCGCGCTGCCACTCCCAGTCGCTATTAATCCGAGCTCAGAAACACCCCCGCCGATCTGGCTGTTGCGATTTACTACTATTAGTAATGGATGGGCATGTTGACAAGGCTCTGCCAAAGGTTGGACACCGTCACCTATATGTGGGACTCGGAAACCCCTTGTAGCACTACAGATATCTCGTCTCACCTGCCACACGGATAATGTACTATTTCCAGTGGAATGCCTGTCCTACGGTGTGAAGTGGACCTGCGGAATTATTACTATTAGCTGGGATGCACCACGCGCGACAGATCCAGCTGATCGCGGCAGGATTACAGGATTAAAGCCCGTGCCAAGAGTAGAGTAGAGTCCTCAATTCCGTGAGCTAATTGATGAGATGTCGCTGGCTTTGCCTGCCTCCTAGCTCTTTTTTTTTAAGGGAGCCGCCTCCTAGGTCTTAGCCAGTGGCGAAGGACGAAAAAAAATTGAGGTCGGACGAACTCTAAAAGCATAAAAAAATATGTAAAAAATCAAAATTGTCTCCACACAATGATAATAGCACAATCACTCAGTATAATAGCAACATACTAAAATCAAAGTAGAACATAGTACAAACGTACCGATAAGAAGCATTAATGTCGTCTAGAAGTTGGGCATTGGCAACGCTCTATCTTCCTTTTGATAAACTTTTTTAATTTCACCAACATGTGGACTTTTGGATATCCCTCGATTGATATAGCACACCATAAAATCATTATTAAGTCAACCGTCGGATATCTTGTTGCGCAACTCGATCTAGATAATCTTCATAACTGAATAGGTCCTTTTCAACTGTGTTTGTGTTTGTGTTTGCCTATTTTACCTATCACAAAACTCACAAATTCAAAATTCATCCAATTGACCACAAAATCGAAGAATTATACCTTCCCTTTTGCAGCAGAAGATTTCCTCCCCTTCATGTTCATCTTGATCTTAGTTCCCGACCTTTAAATGAGAGCAACACTAGCATTCTAGAAACCCTAAAAGGTAGACTGTCGACTTGTACAGCCCAAAGCCTAGAGAGTAGAGACTTGCTGCGGGCAGCCTAGACCCTGCTGGCGCCCGGTATGTTGGAGGACCAGGGCGGAACAGGTGGCGGGGGGGAGTCGGGATGGATCCCAGCCTGGGGCGGCGCCGGAGGAAGGGCGGAATAGCGGAAGGGCACCGTGTCGCTCCAGATTCCTGGTCCTAGCTGGAGCTATCGATCGAAGGCAAAGGGCACCGGACATAGTCGCACGAACGACAACTAGGGCCTTTCCCTCCCATCACATGGCCCTGCTACGAGTAAGGCCCAGGTCGGCAGGAAATCAGCCTATTTAGTCATTTTCATACGATCTTTTCTTCAGAACGCACACAAACTGCCCATAACATCTTTGTATGTCCACAGATGAATACATATATACGATTTTTTGCCAAAATTTAAGGTAGGACAGATGCCACACCTTGCCCAAAAGGGAGCTTCGCCCCTGGTCCTAGCTAGCTAAGAGCAAGGACAATAGTATAGCCAGCTGCTGGCTATAAGCCAAGTGACATATCATCTATAGCCAACTTAGGTTACCATGTACAATAGTGAGGTACAAAAATATACTAACACTATATGGCCGACCTTTCACTCTCTCAAAGTGTCTATGAACACGTGCTAGACCTGGCTCTTGCAAGAGAGCTCGCTCTTCTTCTCTTTCCTATTCTCTCTTCCAAATAGCCAAAAAAATAATATTTTAATCGTTATAGACAGCTGACTAAGACTTATTGTAATTGCTCTAATGCGTGGCATTGGCATGGAACACGGCGCGGCGGGCAAATGTCGTGCGAACTCAATTTCCGGCACATGTCGTGCATACCGTTTTCCGTTTTCAGGCTGATTGCTGATCTGCATAAATAGCGTATGCAGATTTGTGGCACCAGCCACCACCAAAGAGTGTGCGCGGGGCCGCCCAGCGAGTCATGTGCAGAGTGTACAAAGAATGTTTTAGGTGGTCCACGTAGATCTTCGACAGAGTTCCCCTACTTCTCTCATCTCGAGCTACTCTGTTTTTCTTTTCTTCAAATACTACTCTGTTTTCGTAGATATAGGCTTGCGACCTTTTCTATTTTCCGCTTTCTGATTGTTGATCATATACGCACGAGGCTGGATACCTTTTTCCTAATTATTTTGATGGGGTCATGGAAGTAGGCCACATTATTAGGATATGGTTAGAGAATTCTAGGATCTTAAAATGTTTCTATTACTAGTAGCTAGTACTCCTACGTGCTACTATTATGCTTGTCTCCATCAACCAACTCACTGGCATGTAGACATCGACATGTGATAGGGAACGTGAGGATGTGTGACGATCGAGTTGGTAGCTTGATCATTAATGTCAACCGCTAGGTTGGAGTATTATTTTCTCAAAGAAATCTCAGCCCGAAAGAAGAAAAATGGAAAAGGATGCAAAATGCAATGAGATTCATGATAATCCAATAAGAAATCCCAAATCAGAGTTTGTTTTGCAAAAATTGCTATGTTATATTATTAAATTTTCTCTTTAGTTGCTCTACGCGAACACCTTACTTTTTTTTTGACTGGTCATAGTAAAAAGTATCATATACTATTATCATATATAATATGAATCGGTTAATCCGAAGTGAATAACTTTTCTACACAAAGGTGTATTTTGTAGAAACAAACTTACAGTGAATAGCCGAGGCAATACATGAATTTATAATAAAATAGTGGATGCTTCACTATATGGCCCAATGTAATATTTTAATAATATGGTCTCTCTTAGAATATGCCGTTTCAATACGCCAAAAAATTATCCTATATTTTTAAGAATTTTAAATAAGTTGTTCCCAGAATCCAAATCTGCGACAGTTATATTTAGAACCGGTGGGAGTACCTAAGATTACCTAATGATATGGAACCAAGTAGGCTAGAATTGACCAGTCCATAATGCTCTCTGCAAACTGTCGGCAGATGGTAGCATACTGCAGCTGCCCTGGCCATCCGACACACCATTAAATGTGCACTTCAAGAAAATATTGCTCAGATGAAGATATATACCATTAAATACCATCTAATATACTGACAAAGAGATGGACATATAGATCAAAACGGATGCGGTGGGACCGCAGGAGCACTGGTGCTCATGTGCCAAAGGAACTTTTCGCAACTTTACGAACTACTGAATTTGACAGTGTTATCTGCATTCATCGTGCACGTATTCGAATCGTGCTCCTTGCTAGCAACACGGTCGCCGTTTAAGGCGTGCGCACGTGTTATCCTATAGCCTTTTCCCTGCATGTTAATTTTTTTAAACAAGACAAAAGGTTTGGCTTTTTCATTAATAGAGGAGTTCAAGAGGGTGTCTTACAAACATGCTCAAAGCCAAGGGCTAGAGCAAGCGCAATAATACAAAACACAACCTACTATCACGGCATAATATTACAAATCGATTTAGCACCCGCAAGGCTCCACAAATTCGCCTTTTATTTAATCTTAGAGATCATCATGTTGATGGTAGAATATTCTTTTCGAAAAACACGCCCCTTCCACTCCTTCTAAATCTTCCAAGACACCAACCTGGCTAATGACGCCAACGCCCTTCTTGTCTCGCCCTTCTTATGGATGGCCAAACTCCACCACTCCTTGGCGCTTGCGACGCCATGCCACTCACTAGGCTTAAGGTCTAGAAGCCCGAGCCAATCCTTTAAACTCCTCCAAATTCTAATGGTGAAACGACACTTGAAAAGAAGGTGAGTCGCCGACTCTTGGACATGGTTGCATAGCTTGCATAGCCCACCATTTGACCACCCTCTTTTCTCTAATCGATCGGCCATCTAAACTCTATTTTGTAAGATCAACCATGCAAACATCTTGCACTTTGGCAGTGCCTATGGCTTCCAAACCAAGGAAGACATCAACGAATAGGTGTGTCCATGGAATTGCATCATGTAGGCAGATTTAGCCAAGTAGGCTTCATTAATAGTGAGCTTCCAAGCAATATTGTCCAAGGAATTTGGCTCTAGATGAACATATTGAAGCATCTCCCAAAGTTTTGAGAATTGGACAATGTGTTGGGTTGAGAAACCATCGTGCATGTTAATTTAGGCCACCCAAAAATCATCAATCAAGGCCTTGGCCACCGTGCTCTTTTTCTTCTTTGAAATGTCAAAAATAAGTTTGGTCTCAAGCCATTCATCCAAGATGATTCCCAAAAGAGGGCCTTCTTGCCATTCCCAATAGTGACCTTGGTAGCCGCCGAAAAAAGCTCTTTGTCGTGTGGAGTGCAAGGGTTTCCAAAATTGACCCAAGGTTTGTTTTCTTCCTTCCATTCGTACAAAAGCCACCTCATCCGAAGTGCGGAAGCAAATTTTTTGAGGTTGATAATCCCAAGCCCTCCAAATTCTTTTGGCTTACAAACCTTATTCCAAGCCGCCTTAAATTTCCGTCCCGAAATCTTGTAACATGCCGCCCAGAGGAAAGCCCGTCTAATGCTATCAATCTTCGTGAGAACTTCCATAGGCACCTCA
The DNA here is from genome assembly GCA_910589775.1 of Avena eriantha. Lineage (NCBI taxonomy): Eukaryota > Viridiplantae > Streptophyta > Magnoliopsida > Poales > Poaceae > Avena > Avena eriantha. The sequence continues at coordinate 146,680,557 of OU342743.1, forward strand.
AGAACGGTAATGTAGTAGATGACAATGCTAGTAAGGACCGCTTTGACAAGTATTGATCTACCGGCCATGCTGACATGCTTCCAATCCAAGGTGCTAATTTTGCGGCCACCTTGTCGTCCAAAGGTTGGAAGTGTATCCTCTTAAGTCTATGTACAGACAAAGGGAGTGCGAGGTACTTCATGGGAAGCTAGCACGTTTAACCGGGAAAGCTTAAAGAATGGTGTCGAGGTCAACCCCATCACACCTAATGAAGACAACTTGGCTTTTCTCATAATTTGTGACAATCCCGGTAACATTTCCAAAGCTATCCAAAGTATTATGCTTGATATCGATACTCGCACTGTGGATAGCAGAACATTCAAAAGCTTTCAGGTACAGGGCCTCGGGTTATTTTCATTCTTGATCTTTAGCAATTCTCGAAACAAAAACAATCACGCGAGGGAATAAGCTTCCCCATGAGATCCGGCCAGCACAGCCGCTGGCTCGTGTCGTGTCCCGAATTCGCGGCATCTATCAGGTCGTGCGAGGCATCCGTGTTCTTTCCTCTTGGATCCCGTGGTTTGCTGTAGCCCCACCGAGCACACCTGCAAGTTGCAAGTTTGCAACTGCTAGCAGCATGAAGCAAATGCTGCTGCCGCGCCGCGGATCTGCGTCAGCACAGTGTGCTTCTGGATCGAATGGATCCACCTTCTTAACTCGTGAATGGCATCGGAATAGAAGTTCGGAACGAAATTTAAAGCGACAGTGGTTCGTCGATTTGATGAAATTCACATTTGTTTTTCTAGTCGATTTAGCAACGCATTCCAAGCTATCGATTAAACCTTGCGCAAGAAAACATTTGGGAATATTAGAAACATTTTGGAATCATAAGAGACATGGCGTGGTACACGTCCGAATTTTTAGAATATTTTGGCTTGTTATTTCACATTTTACTTGCATATATGTTATAATCAGGCGTATAGTTGAAGATGCAATTTTTAACCTTGGAGGGCTTGAATGTTTCTACTTTAGAGGTTTGGACAGAAGAGTACCCAAGTGCACATAATGCCAAGCAAACTGATAAATTGAACCCTACAACTGTACATTTTGTGGCCTCTGATTTCTGTTTCTCTTTTAGGACTTGGTGGAGATAGAGTGCAAGAGATGGCTGGGAAAAGGTGTGAACATCAAGTACGAGGTCAGAGGAAACCGGAAGGGGTATAAAGCCGGTGCGCTCAAGGAAGGATTGAAGCACAGCTATGTACATGAATGCGAGTACATTGCCATGTTCGACGCCGATTTCCAGCCAGAGTCCGACTTTCTCCTCAGGACTGTCCCGTTCCTTGTGCACAACTCGGACATCGCCCTGGTTCAGACCCGATGGAAATTTGGTCAGTATACTTATGTGCCCTGTTGTTGTCAGGAAAAAAACATTGTCCTTAGAAGTTATATTTTTCTGACCTAATTGGATCTAAGTATCTTTCTATCGTTGATGCAGTTAATTCTGACGAGTGTTTACTGACAAGATTCCAAGAAATGTCCCTGGACTACCATTTCAAGTTTGAGCAAGAGGCTGGGTCTGTAGTATACTCATTTTTTGGCTTCAATGGTAAAGTCCGTTTCATCATATATATGTAGCTCAAGCATCCAAATCAGCACACCAAGTAATTTGTTGGTGATTTTCCATCTTTACAGGGACCGCTGGTGTCTGGAGGATTTCAGCAATCGACGATGCTGGGGGTTGGAAGGACCGCACGACCGTGGAGGACATGGACCTGGCTGTTCGTACAGCACTGCAGGGCTGGAAATTCGTGTATGTTGGTGATGTAAAAGTAAGCAGATGCTCCTTTACTTGCATGCCACTAATACGTGAACTCGTATTACTGACATAACACTGGCCTGTATGTGTTAGGTCAGGAGTGAGCTACCAAGCACATTCAAGGCATACCGATTTCAGCAGCACAGATGGTCATGTGGACCGGCAAACCTGTTCAAGAAAATGATGGGAGAGATTTTGGAGAACAAGGTTTGTCTTTCGACTAAGGAACCTTTTGACAAATGCATGGCACCATCTTATCTACTGATATGGTTTACTCTGTTTGTGTCTGTGTAGAAAGTGTCATTTTGGAGCAAAATCCACCTGTTGTACGACTTCTTCTTTGTTGGGAAGATTGCTGCTCACACAGTAACTTTCATCTACTATTGCTTTGCCATCCCGGTGTCCGTTTTCTTCCCCGAGATTCAAATACCTCTCTGGGGTATGGTCTATGTTCCAACCGTTATCACCCTCTGCAAGGCTATTGGATCACCAAGGTAACAACCGTTCAAAACACTGAAGTTTCAGAATGAAAGTAGTGATGTTACATTCTGTTAACACCATAAAGTCCCTCTTTCAGTTCATTTCACCTGGTGATCCTCTGGGTCCTCTTTGAGAATGTGATGTCGTTGCACCGGATAAAAGCAGCCACAACTGGTCTTCTAGATGCTGGACGAGTCAATGAGTGGGTTGTCACCGAGAAACTGGGAGACGCCAACAAGGCAAAGTCAGCCACTGATGGATTAGATGCTGTCAAAGTGATTGATGTCGAGCTAACAACGCCCCTAGTACCTAAGCTGAAGAAGTGGCGAATAAGATTCTGGGACAAGTAAGCAAAGTTTACTGTCTAGAAATTATTTACCTAGCACTACGATTCAGTATACTTTTGCAGCACTACACTACACAACTACGGATTTATGTGATTACGGATACTACAAGCAATGCGTAGATTTTTCTAATTTTGTCAAATGCTGATCTACTAGTGTTTTTTATCAGGTACAATTGGTCAGAAATTTTTGTTGGAACCTACATAATCGTATGTGGTTTCTATGATCTGTTTTATGCGAAGAAGGGATACTACATCTACCTCTTCGTTCAAGGCCTGGCATTCCTCGTCGTCGGTTTTGAGTATATCGGCACACGCCCTCCTAGCGCTGAATAAACAGCCATTCATGGAGCTGATATGCGTGGTTATCATATACTACGTGCAAGCTCCTGCACATATCAACCTCAGGTTACATAATGATATACAGGGAGAACTCTTCCTCGGTCTTGGTCAGATTTGATACAACCATTCTTTGTTACCGAGAAGGCTACTCAAGTAGCATCGCCATTCGCTTGAAAATAATACTCCTAGTATTTACTACAGCATCATGACGGAAAGATTGGTGCAACAACATTCCACTGAGATCCTCTGGAGATACGTTCCAGCTTGGAAGAATAACATCAGCTGTAAATGAAATAACACTCCTGCCAATCACTGTAGATTCTCCAAAATTAGCCTACCCTGATATGTCAATGTACTGATGTAGATTGTTCAGACATCCAATAGAGTATCATCAGCAACTCGAGTCTAAACCTGCGTAGTAGGCCGAAACTTGTAAATGTACATTTTTTCTGAACACCATAAATTCTGTCAAAATTTGGACAGATATTTCGATGCATAATATGTTGCAAGTACTAGATCGACTAGGTGTAGATTAGATCTGTAGAATCTTTGCTGTGAAACGAATATGGTACTAGATTTTGCCCGAGAGAGAAAACGGAGAGAGGAAAGGAGAACCAACCTTCTCCTGCGCTTGATGAACCAGTGGCGTTAGCCATGGTGGTCGACGGCGTGAGCGAGGGCGAGAGAGTGGGTAAAGTGGTGGCGGCGGCGGAGCTTCCCGCTGTATTGCGCTGACCTAGATCGGGTCGGGTATCGGTGGGGAGACGGCTGCGCGACTAACGTCGTAAACCGAGCCAGCCGGACCCCACCTCTCTTTATAGCGCAGGTAGTAGGGGCCCACCAACCATCGTTCGGTTGGGCGCCCACGAACAGGGCGCGAGCAAGGGTTCGATCAATCCGTTGGGATCGATCGGGAGATCAACCTAACAGTCTTCCCCTTGATCTGAATTTTACTTTTTACTTTATTCTTTACTTGTTTCATCATAGTTCGGTACATAGAGCATGTTTCATCGTCACAGCTCAATTGCCAATAGAATCAGACATCTACAACATACCTCTTGTTTTGAAACAAATTCTGTTTCTTTTTGGGCCTCTTATGATCCAGGAATCATAGGCTTTCCCTTAACCCCATGCCGGCTAAGTGCTCCTTGAACACATTGGGTGGCAAGCCTTTCGTTGGCGGATCCGCAAGCATATCTTCTGTCCATAAATGCTCGAGTCTTATAGTGTGATCCTGGATCTTATCTCTCACAACATAACACTTTATCTTCTATTGGTTTGGAAGCATCACTCGACTTGTTGTTGTGAGCATAGAATACTGCGGGCTCGTTGTCACAGTACATCTTTAGTGATTTGTCAATACAATCTACCACTTTCAAGTCGGGTATAAATTTCTTTAACCATATCTCCTGCCCCGTTGGCTCATAACATGTTATAAATTCTGCATACATGGTGGATGATACAACTATTGACTGTTTGGAGCTTCTCCACGAAATAGCCCCTCCTGCGAGAGTGAAGATGTATCCTGTCGTGGACTTTCGATCGTCTCTGTCTCTCGCAAAATCAACGTCTGAATACTCTCTTATTTTTAGGGAATCAGACCTTCTATATGTTAGCATGAGGTCTTTTGTGCCTTGTGCACAACACAAAGATTTCCTGACCATCTTCTAGTGCTCTATGCCTGGATTCTCGTCATATCTGCCGAGTACCTTGGCGACAAAAGCTAAGTCAGGGCGAGTGCACGCTTGTGCATACTGTAAACTTCCAACGGCCGAAGCATATGGTACCTCTTTCATTTTGATCGATCTCATATTGACTCTTGGGATGTTGAAATTTTCTAAAATTGTCGCCCTTGACTATAGGAGCAGGTGTGGTATTGCATGCATGCATACTGTATTTCTTTAGAACCTTCTCTAGGTATGCCTTCTGTGACAATCCTAGAACCCCATTTGTCCTATCTCGGTTAATTTTTATGCCCAAAACATATGAAGCTTCACCAAGATCTTTCATGTCAAAGTTTGAGGACAAGGACTTCTTTGTTTCTAGTAGTAGACTGACATCGCTGCTAGCAAGCAAGATATCGTCCACATACAGAATTAGGAAGATGTATCTCCCACTTTTAAACTTTGTGTAACGTAGTCGTCCTCAACATTCTCTCTAAAACCAAATTTCTCATCATGCGGCGCATCTTCTGGAGGTGGCTGCTGCTGCTCCCTTTCATGCTCAACAGTGGGTTCAATCATCTCCTGGCGGACAAGTTCCGGATCTTCACTCACTGTTGTCATGGGTGGAGTTGCAACAGGTGCTTGCACCAATAACCTCTAGGGTTATCGATGCAGGAACAACAGGTAGCTCGAAGAATGGCTCCTGAGTCATCAGATTAGGTGGATGCACCCTCTTCTCCTCAAGATCAATTTTCTGAGTTACCATGCTCCCCCTCGTCATTTCATCCTCTTTGAAAACAACATGTCCCGTTTTCTACAAACCTTTTGACTTTTTAGGATAGCCAATGAAATGGCAACTGACTTTTTAGGGTCAAGCTTTGCTATATTTCGATTTCGATTAAATACTTTGGTCTCGGCTGGGCTCCCCCACACCCTTAGGTGTTGTAGCGAGGGAACTCTACTTTGTCCTCGGCTAGGCTCCCCCACACCCTTAGGTGTTGTAGCGAGGGAACTCTTCATGTTCACAACTAGTCTTTCTATTCTCCCCCTCGAAATATGGCCTAAACGATAGTGCCATAATTTCGACGAGTCATGAGTTCTCATTCTTTTCTTTGGATCTTTATTCGACGAGAAACATGCTTTTTCACATTACACACAGAATAAACTTTTTCACGAGTAGATAATTAAAAAACTCATTGTGGATGAAAGCAACACCCACACAATCTTTATTACAATAAATGGCACACTGACCATGTCCAAAATGACAGTCAAAGTTTACTTTGTTCAAAAACTATACATTTATCAAAATTTCTATGCAAAATAAGGAACATAGAGGGCATCCGTGAGCAAGATCGTCGATCCATCAGCAAGCTCCAAAGAGATGTCACTAACAATCTCAACGTCCGCTAAGACTCCATTTGCGACTTCATCGCATCCTTCGCTTCTTCTCATAATCCTCGTCGAATGAAATCCCTATAATGAATTTGCAACATGAACAGTTGCACCTAAGTCAATCCACCAAGTAGATTTTGAAAACTATCACTAGTGGAAAACGGGCCTCCAGTCCCGGCCCGTAAGGGGCTTTAGTCCCGGTCCTGGTAACCGGGATTAGAGGGGCGAGACTAAAGGCCCACCCATTAGTCCCGGCCCTCTTACCAGCCGGGACCAATGGGCATCCACGTGGTTGTCTCTGCGGGCGCTAGGTGCCCCCCATTAGTCCCGGTTCTTATTACGAACCGGGACAAATGGTTCTCTGCCGCGGCAGAATTTTAGGCACTTTCTCTGCCGCGGCAGAGAATTCAATTTTATCTTTTTTTTCATTTCAAAATAGTTTTCTACGCTACCACATACCATACATGTTCGTGCATACATAAGATACTTAAGATCGAGCATACAAATATATACATGATAGTTACACATGGAGATCACAATTATCGGGACTAGAGCCCGTCTATTCAATTACATGGTTGGGGATCATCGGCGCCTATTCACACTAAATTCCCCGGCGTCATCTATCATCTCGTTAATCAAGAATCCTACCAGTTCTTCAGCAATTGCTACTACGCGTTGCTGTGGTAGGAGCTGATCCCGCATTTTCTCGAACTATATAAGAAAAGGAGATCAATATGAATATCAATCATGATAACAAAAAGTGACGGTAATAAAAATAATGTTATGAATGTATTGCTTACATCGACTCTATAATCATTCAGCTCACTGGTAAACGTGCGAATGAACTCGCAAACGTAGAATCCACATAGATTCATCTTCGGTGGCTGCCTCGCGCACTTTACGAGAATAGAATTCAATCAAAATAATAATCCATCATCATAATTGTATTGAAACTAGAAGTAAAGAGATGCGCATACTACTTACCGAGACCGGCTTAAACGTCAGCTTCTCACTAAAGTCACTCGTAACCGCACCCTTGAACTGGTTCCAAACCCTACCCGGTAAAGAAAATAAATGAGTTATTTATTACGTGATATCTCAGAAAATCAACGAAAGAGACCGCTGTAGCGCGAAAATTACCTCTGTAGCATGTCCTGCATGTCACTAAACTGTTCCAGGGGTCTCTTTAATGGATCCATGACTTCAACTCTTCCCTTATCAAGTTGAATGTCCATGAGAATCCAGTGGAAACTGTACACGTTTATATATACATCAGTAACTCATCAATTACACTTAACATCGAGTAAGCAAAAGAGAATGTGTACAATAGATTAAGACACTCACGCGAAATTGTAAGGAAACAGTATGTGGTCACAGAAATTTTGCTCCCTTAGAAACCTTAGAAGGTTTTCCTGTGTGTCCTCGGGTTTATCCTTTAGCGTCTGACAATGTATTTTATCTGGGTCAATGAACCCAGCACTGAAGATTGACCTTCTTTTACATTCCATGATCTTCATTCTGCATAATAATAGAGTACAAAAGGATATAATTAGGATAATTACATGCAATGAACTGAACAACTAAAAAAAATGAACAGCTTATATATAGACAATGAATTCAACAACTTACATACAATAGCAACTCATGAGACTTTTGTGGAGGGCGTCGAAAATGTATAACTGGAAGAGTTCTGGAAACTCAACATGGACCTCTTCTTCTCGGAAGTAGTAGTCATGTGGGACTTTCGCCACGATTATTATTCTCTCCTCCTTTACGGCTTTCAAGTACCATTTATGTAAACTCCGCATTTGTGTTGGCAGTTGTTGGAACTGCTCAAAGCTGACCAGAGGCTTCCCTGGGACATATGTAGGGACTACCTGAGCCTTGGGTAACTTGTCGTCCTGGGAACCTAGCAATTCCTCAATAGTCACATTCATAGAGGCCGCAAGCTTCGCAGCTTCTTCCATATTCTGCTGGGGAATGTCATGGGATACCACCTTGAGGGGTGGGATCAATTTTTTGGCCTGTTCCCCGAGCTGGGGGACGTCCTTTCTTTTCCCGGTTGCACTTTGACTTGATGATTTGCTCCCTCTTGCACTTCTACTTGATTTGCTCTTCTTCACTTCCTTCTGAAATGTGCGTCGATAGTCATCTGGCTTATGGTGCAAGTCATATTGCGATTTTGTGTTCAGAAAAGAAAGTGCATACGCTTTTTGCTTCTCGGTGTATACCGGGGCGGGCTCGGGTTTCTTCTTTTGAAGCTGCGCAACACATTCGGCCTTTACGATCATGTCGGTTTCCTCGTCAGTACGATCGTAAGGTCTGATAGGAAGATTCTTATGAGGTACTCTTGGGAGGGGCGACATTTGTCGTTTTGGGCTACTGCATCGTTTAGTACTAATCGGAGGCTGCGGCGGAGATCAAGATGGACTCGGGCGGTGGTGGTCGTAGTCATGGGGTGGGCTTCTTGGAGGTGATGGAGGTGAAGGTGACATGCGACCACTCGGAGGCGATGTTGGCTTTGGCGTCCAGCCTGGAAGCTTGATGTTGTTCTTGTCCCATAGAATGATACCACCCAGTACTTCTCCGAGTGTCCTCTCACCTTCAGGTCCAGGGATGTCAAGCTCCATTGAGTCCCACCCCATTGCGATTTCATCCACACCAACTTTAGCATAGCCAGCTGGAATCTCACGGCCATGCCAGCGTGCGCCAGGTGGACAAGGTAAAGCACATCCGACCGCCACCTTGATGGATAGGTTCTTCACCTTCTGATGGAGCTCACAAGATGCCTGCTCCTTGATTCCATCCACGGGGTAGCCAGGACCGCCATCTACTATACGTGCATCGTCAGAAGGGACCTCCCATTCAGCCACGCTGCTTTTCCGCTGAGATGGGACGGCGGTCATATCGAGTACAGGATCTTGCAGGCGCGCTGCTCCTCGAAGTTCGTCAATCTGTTGCTGATGCATTCGAAGTGTTCCTAGCAACTCGGTGAACCTGTCCCCCTCCTCCTCCTGCCGTCGCCTCTTTGCTCTCTCTCGGCTCCTATAAGTATCTCTGTCTTTGGGAAACCCCATCTCCCACGTATAACTAGGGCCAAGGCCTCGTACACGTCCTCCGCGTTCGTCATTCCCGAGGAACTTTGTCAGCAAGTCTTTCTCTCTATCGGGACGGAACTTTGTTGTCCCCGCTTTAATCTCCTTCACCACTTTCTGCCATGTATCCCGGGGTATCCTAATCCTGTCACTGCAAATAAGGTCCCCTGTACTTTCGTCATACTCACTCCCATGTCCAAGGAACCAATTCCTTGCCCTCAGATCCCATTCTTCGCGTATTGGTTCTGGAGTGATCCCTTTAGCAAGCAGCTCATTCTCTTTAGCGTCCCACTTTGGCATGGCAGCCGCGTAGCCCCCTGGCCCCAGGTGATGGTGATATTTCTTCATCGCGGCATTTTTCTCGTTTTTTTCCGACATTTCCATAGCAGGTTGTGACTCCTTGTACTTCACAAATGCATCCCAGTTAGCATACTGCTTCGTTAGATAGCATTCAAATTTAGGAGTCTTCTTCGTCTTCTGATACTTTTGCCATAATGCTTTCTTCCAGTTCTTGAATAGTTCGGCCATCTTCGTAAGAGTCCACTGCTTGACTTTCTTCCTCAATGCAGCTATGTCGGCATCATCCTCACATTCTGGCAGGGTGAAATGTGTCATGAGGTCATTCCAAAGACCCTCTTTGCACCTGTCGGCGACATACTCACCCTCTTTCGCCCCTTTGGTCTTATTCCACTCTCGAACGGTGATCGGGATGCGATCCCTAACCATAACTCCGCATTGTTGTTTAAATACAGTTTTAGCCTTTTCGAGTTCCACCGGTTCACCCCGTGGTGATACCCGCGTAATTGTATAACGCGTAGATGCGTCCAACTTTTTGGCCGGGCCTCGTTTGGAATATTTTTTACTCGATGTGGAGGCCTAAGAGAAGAAACATTCGTCAATTTATATATATATACAACTCAGTTAATGCATCTACTGATCACCAGACTTCATATATACCTCGCCGTCGGCTTCTCCACCATCGGAGCCGTCGGCTTCTCCTTGATCATTTCGGTCGACCTCCTTTCCCTCACCGGAGGGGTTCAGATAAATCGACGGAGATTCGGGTGGATCAACATGGGGGGTGTCGTTGATAATATCCTCGAGAATTTCTTCCCGTGCTAGGTCTCTCTGGATTGGATCCATAGTTTTCTACAAAATGCACACAATAACATTTTTCATTCAATATTGCTGCATAAAATAATACTAAACAATAATATGAACACGCAATTTTCTACAATAATACTAAGTCCGGGGGCCCGCGAGCAATACCACCCTAACCCTAAGTCCGGTGGCCCGCGAGCACCACCACACTAACCCTAAATCCGGCTGCCCACGAGCACCACCACCCTAACCCTAAGTCCGGTTGCCCGCGAGCACCACCACCTTAACCCTAAGTCCGGGGGCCTACGAGCACTACCACATTAACCCTAAGTCCGGGGGCCCGCGAGCACTACCACCCTAACCCTAAGTCCGGTGGCCCGCGAGCACCACCACCCTAACCCTAAGTCCGGCTGCCCGCGAGCACTACCACCCTAACCCTAAGTCCGGTGGCCCGCGAGCACTACCACCCTAACCCTAAGTCCGGCTACACTACTAATAATAATTCCTATATACACTACTAATACTACACTACTAATATACACTACTAATAATATTACAATTCTATAATATACACTACTAATAATAATTCCTATATACATTACTAATATACACTACTAATAATAGTTCCTATATTACACTACTAATAATTCCTAATATACACTACTAATAATAATTCCTATATTACACTACTAATAATTCCTAATATACACTACTACTAATATACACTACTAATAATAATTCCTATATTACACTACTAATAATTCCTAATATACACTACTACTAATAATTCCTATATTACACTACTAATAATTCCTAATATACACTACTACTAATTCCTATATTACACTAGTAATAATTGCTATATTACACTAGTAATAATATTACAATTCTAAAAAAAAAAGCCACCGGCCAGCCGCCAGCCAGCCGCAAACCAGCCAGCTGCCGGCCAGCCGCAAGCCAGCCAGCCAGGCGCCAGCCGGCCAGCGCGCACGGGGGAGCGAAGGGGAGGGGGCGGCCCGGCCTGCTCGCCTACAGTGCCGGCGCCGCCGCGCCGTCGCGTAGACGGACGGGGGAGCGAAGGGGAGAGGGCGCGGGGTACCTCTGGCGGGGGCGCGCGCGTGGCGGCTGGAGTGGCGGTGGCGGTTGGGGGCGGTGGTGGCGACGGTTGGGGTGGTGGTGGCCGGAGAATTGGGCAGCCTGCCGGCGTCAGGTCGTCCTCGCGCGTGGGGGGTACTCTGCGTGGGGAGAAGAAGGGGCGCGCCAATTTTATAGTGGGGGACCTTTAGTCCCGGTCCGTATAACGAATAGGGACTAAAGGGTCTTTAGTCCCGGTGCGTTATACGGACCGGGACTAAAGGCCCCCCCTTTAGTCCCGGTGCGTGCCACCCACCGGGACTAAAGGGTTTTCGGTCCAGCCCAACAGGCGCGCGCCAACGCCACACCTTTAGTCCCGGTGTGTAGCACGCACCGGGACTAAAGGTCCCTTTTTCAAAATTTTCACCCTAGGGGCGCGCCTCTTTAAAAAAAATTCAATTAGCATATTTTTTAAACATTTGAATTTTACAGTTTTTGCATACTTATGAATTTGAGAAAAATTTCAACATGAAAAGTTCTTGAATTTGAATAAGTAATCCGAATCTATTTTCTGTTTTGTAAAATAATTATTCTAACTAGTGAAACTAATAACCATTTTGCCATTTTCAATTTAAAAATGCATTAACTATTATATTTTGCATATTTTTGAATAAGTGATTCAAATCAATTTTCTGTTTTATAAAATAATTATTCTAACTAGTCAAACTATTAACCATTTTGCCATTTTCATGTGATTCCGATGCTCCGGTGGTCTTCCTCCGGCGAAACCCTAGACCGGGGGCCCCGGATCGTCTATCCCGCCTTATTTTTTCCCGCCCGTTTTCTTCCCACCCATTCTCTTCCGAATCGTAGCCCCTTTAGGGTTTAGGGTTTTTGGTTTAGGGTTTAGGGTTTTTGGTTTAGGGTTTTTGGTTTAGGGTTTAGGGTTTAGGGTTCCCTCCTATGACTTAGGGTTTAGGGTTCCCTCCTCTGACTTAGGGTTTAGGGTTTAGACTCATATCAGCCGCCTCTCTGCACTCTATCCCATGGCTTCCACCATACCTCTAACCCCAGGGAGGCGGAGATGGAGTCTTTCACGGGCTAGCAGGAAAATATTTTCCGAGGCGGAACTTCCGAAGATGCCATAGGGCGTGTGCACCAAGGGCATCTTCGAGAAGTTCCTCCACGGGAGATTTCCCAAACCCTTCCTCCATCCATGGGGATGAAACTCTCCATCCATGTTGGCTTGGTCGTTGCCATAGCACATCTAGACTCATATATGCCGCCTCTCTCCACTCTATCCCATGGCTTCCACCATACCTCTAACCCCAAGGAGGCGGAGATGGAGTCTTTCACGGGCTAGCAGGAAAATATTTTCCGAGGCGGAACTTCCGAAGATGCCATAGGGCGTGTGCACCAAGGGCATCTTCGAGAAGTTCCGCCACGGGAGATTTCCCAACCCTTTCCTCCATCCATGGGGATGAAACTCTCCATCCATGTTGGCTTGTTGAGTTGCTTGCCATGGCGTATCAATGCTCCTTTTATAGGCACGGCGCCGCTTCTACTTTGTCTTCTTCCTCCGACAGGGCGTCGTGCGCTACATGCTTTATCTCATCGAGCAGTGCGTCCACCCACGCATCCTTATCCTACCGACAGCTTTAGTCCCGGTTTGAGCCCCCACCCGGTACTAAAGGTTACCCACGCGTCCTTATCCCACGCGTCCTTAGTCCTGGTTGCACCTACCAGCCGGTACTAAAGGTTAGCCACCCCCTAGATAAGGCCCTCCTAGATAAGCCTCCCCCAGATAAGGCCCCCCATCTTTTGTCCCGGTTTGAGGCCCCACCCGGGATGAAAGTTTCCCGCGCCACTGCGTTCCCGCGCTTTCCACCGGTTCCCACATCTGTCTTCCCGCCATTTTTTCAGTATATATATGTACGCTTGGCCTCCATTTACATATCACATCTAGACTCATCATTCTCTTCCCATGGCTTCCATCGTATCTCTAACCACCCGGGAGGCGGAGGCGCTTTGCGCCTCGAACTACCCCTGCCCACCGGGCTACCATGTCCCCATCGGCTGGATGCTGAGCGCCGGAGCCGTGTCGGTCCCTCCTGTCCCTCTAGGTGTGGATCGCCGGATGGCCATCACGAACCACTACTCAATTGTTCTATGTATCTTAATTTTCAGTTGTGCTATGTATCCTTATTGTTTGTGAGTTCCTTCTCTTGTGATGGTTCCTTCTCTTTGTGTGATCACCTACTACGGCTCAGAACCCGGTCGTCAACGTCTAGTTTGATTGAGCAAGATGTATTACATGAAAGGGGACCTTTATGTCTCAAATAAAAGGTTTAATACATTACATAGATTTATGTCTCAAATAAAAGGTTTAATACATTACATAGATTTATGTCTCAAATAAAAGGTTTAATACATTATTACACATCACCAACATCTAGCGTTGTGGTTTTCTTCTGCACCGTAGCCATGGAGAATCTTCATCATTTAACAGGATGCTTGGGTCAGTTTTCACTTTGAAGGGCAGAATTTCATGAAACTTATTGTAATCTTCTGACATGTCTGTCTTATCATCCACTCCCACGATGTTTATTTTCCCTAAAAGAACTATGTGGCGCTTTGTCTCATCGTATTCTGTACTCTTTTGCTTATCTTTCCGTTTTCTCGGTTTGGTAGACATGTCCTTCACATAGAAAACCTGAGCTACATCATTGGCTAGGACGAATGGTTCATCCATGTACGCAAGATTGTTGAGATCCACTATTGTCATGCCGTACTTTTCGTCTACATGTACCCCGCCTCCTGTCAGCTTGACCCATTTGCACCGAAACAAAGGGACCTTAAAAGTAGGTCCATAGTCAAGTTCCCATATCTCCTCTATGTACCCATAATATGTGTCAATCTTCCCATTGTCATCTGTTGCATCAAAGTAGACACCACTGTTTTGGTTGGTTCTCTTTTTATCTTGGGCGATCGTGTAAAATGTATTCCCATTTATCTCGTACCCTTGGAAAGTACATATAGTCGAAGATGGTAACCTGGCCAACGAGTACAACTCATCTCCAACAGTGGTGTTATTCATGAGATGTGTCTGCAACCAATTGCCAAAATTCTTCTCGTGTTCCCCTTTAATCAAGGTTTCAGGCTTCCCCGAGTTTTCGGAGCATAGAATATTCTTGTGTTTCTCGATATACGGAGCCACCACGGTGGAATTGTGTAGAACTGTGTAGTGTGCTTGAGTGAAAGAATGCCCGTCCCTACATACCATTGATTTCCTTCCTAGTGTGCCTTTTCCAGTCATCCTCCCCTCATACCGAGATTCAGGAACACCAATCGGCTTAAGGTCAGGAAGAAAGTCAACACAATACTCATCAACTAATGGCCTTAGGTACACATCAATGTCGTTGTCGGGTTGCTTTGGGCCTTGGATGAGCACTGGCATCATAATGAACTTCCGCTTCATGCACAACCAAGGAGGAAGGTTGTAGATACATAGAGTCACGGGCCATATGCTGTGACTGCGGTTCTGCTCCCCAAAAGGATTCATGCCATCGGTACTTAGACCAAACCATAAGTTCCTTGCGTCACCAGCAAAGTCCGGGAAGTCTCTATCGATTTTTCTCCACTGCCGACCATTAGCAGGGTGCCTCAACATCCCGTCTTTCTTACGGTCTTCCATGTGCCATCGCAACAACTTGGCATGCTCTTTATTTCTGAACAAACGTTTCAATCGTGGTATTATAGGAGCATACCACATCACCTTGGCAGTAACCCTCTTCCTGGGTTGCTCGCCCTCAACATTACCAGGGTCATCTTTTCTGATCTTATACCGCAATGTAGTGCATACCGGGCATTTATCCATATTCTCGTACTTCTCACTACGGTAGAGGATGCAGTCATTAGGGCATGCATGTATCTTCTGCACGTCTAATCCTAGAGGGCGGACAAGTTTCTTTGCTTCATACGTACTGGAGGGCAATTGGTTATTTCTTGGAAGCAGCTTCTTCATTATTACCAGCAACTTTTCAAATCCCGAGTCAGTCATACCGGTCTCTGCCTTCCACTTCAACAATTCCAGTGTGCTACCCAGCTTCTTCTGGCCATCTTCACAAGTTGGATACAACAATGTGTTGTGGTCCTGTAACATCTGCTCGAACTGCAACCTCTCCTTTTTTGTGTCGCAGTCTCGCCTTGCATCACTAATGACCCGACCAAAATCATCAACGGGCTCATCTGGTTCCTGTTCTTCACCCCCATCTTCTTCATTATCTTCAACTACGGTATCATCGCAGTCAGGGAACATAGATTGGTAGTTGTCATCATCGTTCTCTTCTTCATCACCGTCTTCCATCATAACCCCTCTTTCTCCGTGCTTGGTCCAAACATTATAGCCGGACATGAAACCGGACCGAAGCAGGTGGCTCTGAATGACTCTTGAGGAAGTGTCAGCCTGCTCATTCCGACATTCAACACATGGACAACACATAAAACCATCCTGCCGCTTGTTCGCCTCGGCCACAAGGCGAAAATAACGCACGCCTTCTCTGTAAGCATCAAAGCGTCGGTCACCGTACATCCATGGGTGGCTCATCTGCCTCATACAACCATGCATATATATCAAATGCAATCATGATGCTTAAATTAGTACCACGCAGTCAAAACGAGAAAATAGTTGCTAACCTTTTAGGACACTTCAAAACAAAGAGGAGAAACCTTAAGTGTCGCTCTGGCACCTCATATCATATTTTGTCTTGTGTGAACTCAAGTGGCATCGCTCTAACAGGAATTTTACCGAACACCTCTAGTGCATATGAAGAAAAAAAGTTAGCACAAAGTTATACCCACCTCTCACATAGGAAAAAACATGAGAGAGTGGAGGGCTGGGTGCATATATATAGGGCCAAGCCATTAGTCCCGGTTTGAGATACAAACCGGGACTAAAGGTTTTTCCAGGAGCACGCGCGCCGGCCCAGACCCATTTGTCCCGGTTTGTATCTCAAACCGGGACTAATGGTTCCTTACGGACCGGGACAAAGTGCCTCGGCCTCCTCGGGCCGTCTGGTTCGGACCATTAGTCCCGGCCCCAGCCACGGCCGGGACTAGTGGCCCGAACCAAAGGCCCATTTTCTACTAGTGTGTGTATACAGGGATTCATTTACAAAATAAACTATGTTGTTACATTTCCTTGCCATCAGTTCCTTTAACCAAACAGAGCAATCTTTCTTGAAATGCCCTTTCTTGCCGCAGTGGAGACATGCATCTTTGTCCACTGGAAGAGCGGGCCTCTGCTGATGCTGATAGTGCATGGGAGCTTTACCATATGCTTTGAGTGAAATTACTTTTCTTGTTGTCCTTGACAAAGTTCAAGGAACGTCCATTCTGGCTTTGAGCCTCTCCTCTTCTTGAGTACACATGGCGATAGTCTTTTCTATGTCCCATTTTTTAGGGGCCATATTGTAATTGATAACAAAGTTCTCAAACTGTTGAGGCAGTGACACCATGACCAGGTGGGTAAGGAGAGCAGGCTTTATCTCCAAATCAGCTTCCATGGCCTTCAATTTGGCAGCCATGTTGCTCATCCGGAGGATGTGCTTCCTGATGCCATGTCCACCTCCTATATAGTTCTCTGTCACCAACTGCTTCAGCAGCTGGGTTGCATATGTCTTTGAAGAGCCAGTGAACTGGCTCTTTATCTTTTCCATGTACTCCCTTGTGGAAGCACACTCTATGATTGAACCAACAATTGCCGGCTCAACTATGTTCTTTATGAATGCCATGCATTTCTTGTTAGCGTTCTGCCACTTTTGGTTCTCTATGGAATATGCCAGCTCTACTGGAGCATAGTCCCTTTTCTTTCTGTCCCATGCAGCGTCATCATCAGTAGCATCTTTGATAGGCTCTGTCGGTTTGGTGGGAGGCTTGGCCTCAAGGACCCAATCCACCTCAGCACAGATGAACGCGAAGTTCACCTTCTTTCTCCACTCGGAGTAATTGTCACCTCTCAGTGTGGGGACCTCCTTGATGCAGTTCATCAAGTAGAACCCTCCTGAAAACCACAAAGAAGTGAGAACAGTAACAATTGCATGTATTAATCCAACGTTAGTCAAAATTAAGACATACAAATATTTATGCAATTAATTCTACATCATCGTTGGGCAGAACATAGAATCAAAAGCACACGACTTTAATTACTTTGAAATAAGACACTAATCACAATCATGCTATTTACAACGTTGGTTAGAAAAATAACATGAATATGACCAGAATATAACTTTAACATGCTCTCAAAAATTTAATATCACTTTTGTCTATATTAAATTTTAAAAGAGCCCTTTAACTATTTGCAACGGAAGAATGAATTACAAATTCATTAAACTTTGTATTTTATAGAAACTTTACACTTTTCAGAAGCAATACTTTATACTTTTTTGTTTCTCTAAACAAATGTCTCATTGGTTCAATTTGTATTGAAGAAAACTAGACGAAATTCATCGAAAATTAGACCAAACAAGTCTAAAACTGCTTCTGAAAATAGAAAACAGAAAATAAAACTGTACTGTGCAGCGCTGGGCGGAAAATAACCAGCCCACATCTCCCTGCGCGTGCAGTGCAATGCGTCACCCGCGTGGCCCACTACCTGCACGACCTGCGGCCTGCTAACACCCTGTGGCCGGCTGGCCTCCTTTGCCCTCACACGGCCCGTGACCCGGCGCCGCCCTAGCCCTTCATCCTGGCCGTTCGCCAGATCGGACGGCCACGTGTCCTGATCGGCTGGTCAAAACCAGCTCCGACCCAGCCACCCCTAACCCTAACGCCCCATTCTCACCCACTCCCTCCCGTCTGTCTGTCCCGCTCCCTGGCGGCGCCGCCCCGGCACGCGGGCGGCGACGACGAGCGCCGTCCTTCCTCCTTTCCCCCTCTCCTGTACACCTCCCCCACATACCGCTTTACGTCCGGCGAGGCAGAGAGATGAGACGGAGCGGAAGGCGGCGGCCCCCCTGCCCCACTTGCCGGCGGCGCGTCCACCCGAGGGTGAGCGCACGGCCGTCAAGCGGCGCAGCGGTGGTGCCCTTTGCCGGCGCGCGGCGGCGGCCGGTGAACTTCTTTTGTTTGTTTTTGATCTGAATTGGGGTTTTTCTTTCTCTTTCGGGTTCGGGATATCGGGATTTGGGGTTTCTCTTTGCTATTCTTTGTCCCTAATGGGATTGGTTCTTCTTCCCTATGCCTCGCCATGCCGATGCGCATAGGGATCGAGAGGAACGGCGCGGCCCGGATGGGCGACGCACTGTATCTAGGGTTAGGGTTTTTGTTTCTCTGTTCTTTTACTTTTCTACTTGAAAATATCTACATGGCCTAGTAAACACCGCTCTGATACCATCGTTGCAAGTACTAGATTGACTAGGTGTAGATTAGATTGGTAGAACCTTTGTTGTGAAACGAATATGGTACTAGATCTTTGCCTGAGAGAGAAAACAGAGAGAGGAAAGGAGAACCAACCTTCTCCTGCGCTTGATGAACCAGTGGCGCTAGCCATGGTGGTCGACAGCGTGAGCGAGGGCGAGAGAGTGGGTAAACTGGTGGCGACGGTGAAGCTTCCCGCTGTACTGCGCTGACCTAGATCGGGTCGGGTATCGGTGGGGAGACGGCTGCGCGACTAACCTCGTAAACCGAGCCAGCCGGACCCTACCTCTCTTTATAGCTTAGGCAGCAGGGGCCCACCAACCATCGTTCGGTTAGGCGCCCCCAATCAGGGCGCGAGCAAGGGTTCAATCGATCCGTTGGCATCGATTGGGAGATCAACCTAACATAATATAGCATAAAGCACTGCAAGCAAAGAAATACTTCTGATTTCGCATCTCACTTGATTTTGCGCATGAACTGTTGGGTCTATAGTATTTGTCATTTAGAATATTGATTTCGATTTCTACTGATTGTGAATTGGTACTAGCCTTTCATGCCACGCTGTGGGTTGATGGTTGGTTTCAACTATACATGTCAGTTAAGAATTGGCAGTGGCATTACAAATGTGCTGAAGATAATTTTTCTTGGCACCATGGATGCATTATCCATAAATTACTTTGGGCAATGCAAAGTATGCTAAAAATAAATGTCTGCAGTAAATATATGTTGCAACATTTTATTCTTTTATTTCCATTTCGAAGGAAAGGGCTTTCTTTACAAGGAACCGATGAGCCTTATTGCATACTCCCTTTGTTCCAGATCAATCAACATGCTGAAAAAATTCTGACGAATTGGACCACTATTTATTACTGTGTACTTGACCTTGAAAATCACGCATGAATTAAAATAATAGTATCACATGAAACAAAGAATATTCTTGTTTACCCAAAGCTTAATCATTTGTCAGCGAGAACGTGCCGTCGGTCCGTTGGTAAGCTTTGTGAGCGTGCAATCTGCCGGCCAGAGTTCGAGTCCCGTGTTAGCTTTGCGACAATCAAATAACGAAAAACGAAAATAAAATCATGGTAAGAGGATACAGATTTAACGCGGAAAACTCTTGTGGAAAACTCTTGTGGTAAAAAACCACGGAACGTACGACGGCGTATCACTATAATTGGGAGGAGTATTATAATACACGAGAGGACAAACCCTCTACGTGCTATCAATATGATGGAACTCTCTCAATTTAATCTAGGAAAAATTTACTACAAGACACAATTGTTTCCAGTCATTTGCCAAGACACACCACTCGATTTTGTTTTTACTGGGTACCATTACAATTTTGTGTTATGTTTGCCACAAGACACCGCACTACCCAAAATGGAAAGTTTGACATTTTGCTTTGGTTAACCCTCCTATGCCCTTGTGTTTGAACACAAACTTGTGCAGCATGATCACCAAATTCAGCGTACGCACACGCGCGAACATTAATTTTAGTCGTTGAACCAATGTCCATCGTATGCAAATGAATGGGGACATCAAACAGAGACTACACCATGGTCAAAATTCACTTCAATTTGGAAGAAAATACCCGTCGGGCAGTCAGTTTTTTGTAGACTACCTCAGACAGCAGCTGTTCATGGCCGCCTGCAGCGTCGTGGTCTAGCGTGAGGGCACAATATAGCGTATCACTATAATTGGGAGGAGTATTATAATACACGAGAGGACAAACCCTCTACGTGCTATCAATATGATGGAACTCTCTCAATTTAATCTAGGAAAAATTTACTACAAGACACAATTGTTTCCAGTCATTTGCCAAGACACACCACTCGATTTTGTTTTTACTGGGTACCATTACAATTTTGTGTTATGTTTGCCACAAGACACCGCACTACCCAAAATGGAAAGTTTGACATTTTGCTTTGGTTAACCCTCCTATGCCCTTGTGTTTGAACACAAACTTGTGCAGCATGATCACCAAATTCAGCGTACGCACACGCGCGAACATTAATTTTAGTCGTTGAACCAATGTCCATCGTATGCAAATGAATGGGGACATCAAACAGAGACTACACCATGGTCAAAATTCACTTCAATTTGGAAGAAAATACCCGTCGGGCAGTCAGTTTTTTGTAGACTACCTCAGACAGCAGCTGTTCATGGCCGCCTGCAGCGTCGTGGTCTAGCGTGAGGGCACAATTAGTGCAGCAGAGAACGCCTGGTGCTGGGTCTGGACTACTCACGGTGCGGCGCGACCCCTCGGCACGCCGGCCACCGTTAGTGCCTTGCCGGCGACGCGCGATAGGGCATGGCCGGCTGCATGGGACGAGGACATTGACGGGCCTGGCCGACCGCGCGGGACAGGGATAGGGCCTAGCCAGCTATGCGGGGGCAGGGAGACGTGGATGGGGCCTAGCCGGCGGACGGGCGGACGGGCGACGGCGCCCGCTGGGTTCATCGTTGATCGACGTAGGATTCTCCTTCGTCTCTGCAGGCTGTGGGGAAATCAGTACCTGGCAAAATTCTAGGCATATTTCCCAAAGGTAACATGGTAATTTCATGATAGAAAGTCAACTTTCCGTTTTTGGCCATATAGTGTGTTGTGGCAAACGGTTACAAAATTGCAGTGGTATCTAGCAAAGACAAAATCGAACGATGTGTTTTAGCAAATGGTGAAAAATAACGGTGTGATGTAGCAAATTTTCTTAATCTATGACTAACTAGCACCATATAAAGAGGCAAACAACTCTATTTCTTGGCGGACACGAAATAGAGTTGTAGATGTGCTACGTCTAGCACGGTTGACACGCCGTAGTCCGCCAGGACTTCTTCTATAATACATAGGACTCAGATCATATTCAACATCCCGGGACTCGCCCTATGCACTCACGGCGTTTTCTTCTATAAAAAATGCGAACGGGTGCTAGTGCCTGAGTTGGTTTTTTTAATCATTTGTTAGCCAGGCTATTTGATAAAAAAATGTGTTTACCGCCTGATTTTGTCATGGTTGTGTGAAAGAGCATGTGTGCTCCATGTGTGATTTAGATAATTAATGACAATTTATATGAACTAATGTTTGCATTGAGTTACACTTGTAGTAATTATCCATTGGTATCGCTTGAACTATTTGTTGGCTTCAAGGTTGAAAGAGAAAGAAAGGAAGAAGAATAAGCAATGACCAAGGAGCTATTCAAGATGTGATCCGAAGAATGGTCATAAACAAGAAGATACAAGGTCGAGGACGGGATTCAAGTGGATTCACACAAAAAGAATATATGGAATGCAAGTTCAAGATGAGCCATCTCGAGAAGATCATATGTTTGAATCTTGCCATCCTCGGTGGCCATGGATAGGTGAAGACATGTCCAAACAAAAGACTCTCCCATGGGAGTATGAGCGAGCCATTCGCAAATCTTCATCGAGCTAGCACGAGCAAGAGCAATAAAGATAGGTGTTCCAACTTGGGAAGGGAAATATCATCCTCACCAAGCTCAAGTGGAATTCTTAAGGCAAACCTATGATCTTGATAGGTTTTCTCTCTTACCAGTCTCAAGTTATTAGTTGGGAGATTGGGTTTAGTATAGATAGTCGTACTATCAAGATGAGTTCTTGTGTGAGTAACTTCATTGTATCTTTCGAAGAGACTTCAAACCTTTTGATACTTGTGATGACTGCAAGTGCGTAGTTCATATATAGCTAGTTTCAAAATAAGAGTATTGAACCACAGAGCTACTGGTTGATGTCTTAATGCCCTTTGTTACTATTCACCAAAATAGTGCTTTGGAGTTGCCTTAGGTATCAAGCAAGACTGTTTGAGAGAGCTTGTGTGTGTGTGAAAAAACAATATTAATGTAAAGCAAGTAAAAAGAGATAAATGTTCGCTATGTAAATAATATGAACCTGTAGTAAGGGTAAAGAATTCTTAGGGAGTGTAGATCGACTACTAGACATTAGGTTATTCATTATTAGGCTAAATTATCTTCCTCTATGCGTATATATGGGAGGAGCTCTAAATTAGATGATCGCAGACCATCCATCTTATATGTCATCTTTCATAACCACAATAGTAATCATAGGCTAGCCATCCGTGATCCCCTGATATTAAGGGTTTACCCCATGGTTTTGGACTAGGATTTCTGAGTCCCTCTTATTCCCCCTTGGCCACATGAATAATAATCTAATGTAATATGTCACTTAGCACCTTCACACCATCACATGTCCAGCAATAGTTCCCTCTCTTGTGCTGAAGGCAAATGTTATGTGGCCGACATTCACAAAACAAGGTGATAGATCATATTTATTTTTCATAAAAATTCTAGGGTTTCTCCATATCCCCAACAATAAATAGAACTACTAACACATGGAGAAAATCAACATCATAATATTAGTATGCATGGAAAATATATGAATACTCGTGCAAATCCACAATAGGTTTGGGAGATACAACAAGATGAATGTAAATTAGATATAGGGGATGGTAATGATGGTGGATTTGCAGCATTTGACAATGAGGATGATGCCTAAGAACCAAGGATCTTCGTAGGCTAAGGATCAAAGACCTCTAAGGATCGAAGTCCTTCCGTGAGTTTCCCCTCCAGATCTCTTTTTGAGGTGAGCTTTCTACGAACGCTGGTGTCTCTGAATGTTGGATCTCAGATCCATATGCACACGGTGGATGTATTTGATAAGACGAAGCCGCCAACACATGGTACGGGAGGACGGTACGGATGGGCCCAACCCGTACCAATGCTCGTTAAAGCGCTTGACTGCCCCCTACAAATTGTATTCTCCTAGCCCTCTCTCCCAAGTGCGTGGGAATTTGTATGGAAGGGTTCAATGGCTTCTAGTTAATATATTTATAACCAAAATTGATAGCTTTAATTGGTTTATCCATCCACACGTTTGATTTCAGGATCCTGGTAAAAATAGGCATGAAGGGTGCACGTGAGCGCGGTAAAATATCAAAATCCTATCGCCACTTATGCAAAAACATAAGGTTAACATGCTGCAAAAATACACTCATCAACTTGGCATAATATTTCTTAGTTGTTATTTGGACCTTATCCATGTGAGGTTCTAGAGATTGTGGTTATCTTCATAACAAACTCTGGTTCATAAAAACAGATTTTTAATGAATATATTATGGTGTTTTTGATGTTCGAGGTTTTACCAGTTTGTATCTTAGGACAGTTCCACACCACTCTTCCCTTGGTATTCTCCCTTGGATATTCTCAGTATTTCCACTCTTTGTTAGTATGATCTCATTCCGAGTCCGTATGCTCGAGTTATCAAAGTTTTGGTTCAGCGGTTTTTCTTGGGTGGTGGTACAGTGAAAACCTCGATAGTACCACAAGGACATGTCTGCCATCAGTAGTACTGATGGATGTACGAGATGACTTCTCATTCTGACTTAGCCCGTGTCAACATTCTGACTTGGTACATTTTATATTGGGAAGAAAGGCAGTAGTACCGTCTCCAAGCTTTGGTGGTAATACTACCATGTAGTACTTTCTCTCTCCCGTTTTGTTTTGACCGTTGGAAGGGGTTGGTGGTAGTACCGCCGATTTGGTGGTACTAGCAGGTCTGGACGACTTGGACTTAAACGGTTGGTTTTGGATCCCCTTTAAATAAAGGCCTTCTTCCTCCTTCCTCCTTATCTCTTTTACTCTCTATCTCTCTCCTCCATTTATGACCTTCAAGAACTTGTCCTATCCCCTTCTTTCTCCTATGATTCTTGCATCTTCTTGAGAGATTTGAGAGAGGAGATCTATATCTACAAACCTACCAAACCAAACCCCTTCTTTGTGAAGGAAATCTTGGGATCTAGATCTTGGAGAATTTGGTATTATCTTCTTGTGTTCTTCCTCTCTTATTCCCCCAGTAGCTTTGGTGGAATTTGGGAGTGAATGACTTCCCATTGCATTAGGTGCATCTATTTGAGTTCCCTACGAAAAATCAGTTGGTGAAATCTTTTTAGGTTATTACTGTTGGGTTCTTGGAACCCTAGATGGTTGTGGCCTTGGTGGTGTTTCTTGGGCCTCCAAGTAAGTTGTTGGGGGGGGGGGGTAACCCTGGGTAGGGTCACGCCGGGGTATAATGTCCGTGATAGCCGAGGTACAACAAGGTCAAAGCAAGAGATGGCTGAGTCACCTCAAGGAAGGCCGACTTACGGAAGACCCGGCCCAGTGGATGTTCATACAACATTAACCTGGCCGGCATAAAACATATGTCGGCAAGCTCAATGTAACTTGTTTGCAGGTACCTGATACGTCCATTTTGCATCACTATTCTATGTCATAATTCACTGTTATTCATTGATATATTTTGATTGAGAGGTGATACTTATGTTATTTCATCTGTTTTTGCATGGTTGATGACTTTTGGATCATGGACCGTTGTAGTCAGGATTCTAATGGAAAATGTGTTGTTTGGAGGCAGAATTCGCGAAGATCAGAAAATCCAGGAAAATATACAGAAAATCCTATTTTTCCAGAAGACTAAGGATGCCAGAAGACGGAGTGGAGATGGGCCACAGGGGGCCCACACCAACCCCTGGCGCGGGCAGCCCTAGGCCGCGCCAGCAGGTGGTGTGGCCGCCCTGGCCCACCTCTGGCTCTCCCCTCTGGCGTATATCATCCTCCCGAAACCCTAAGACTCGGGGAGCGACCACAGAAAGATTCCGTCGCCTCTGCAGGGCGGAAAACACCGAGAGAGAAAGATCTCTCCGGTAGACAGATTTCTGCCGGGGGAATTCGTTCCCGGAGAGGGGAGATCGTCGCCATCAACACCACCATCAAGCTGGACTTCATCGGGATCATCATCATCATCATCACCACCACCATCATCACCATCAGCACCCTCATCACCATCTCCATATTGCTGTAACAATTGGGTTGAATCTTGCATAGTTCATAGGGGAAACTTTCCCGGTGTTGATTACTCTTTGTAGTTGATGCTATTGAGTGAACCATTGAATTATTGTTTATGTTTAGATTGTTATACATCATTATTCCATCTCTGATCATGATCCATATGATGTCTTGTGAGTAGTTCGCTTTGTTCTTGAGGACATGGGAGAAGTCATGTTGTTAGTAGTGGAGTTGTGTTGAGAAAGATTCAATAGATTGTTTTTTAAGTTGTGGTGTACTTCTTCTAGTGGTGTCATGTGAATGTCGACTATATGACACTTCACCTATATGGGCCTAGGGGAACATTGCGTATTTGGCTACTAATCGTAGGGGTTGCTGGAGTGACAAAAACCTGAACCCCCGTTAGGAAACCATTGCACAAGGGACATAAGGCTCTTAGAGTTTAAAGTTGTGGTTAGGTTTCTACCTTAATTATTTTCTTGTACTTACGGATGTTTGCAAGGGGTATAATCACAAAGTATGTATTAGTCCTGGATGGGTCGGTACATTAGCGTAGGTTCACCCACACAACACTTAACAAGCTAAAGAAGATTAATCAACTATATGAAGCGAAAGCACTTGACAGTCTTCCCATGTGTCCTCGAGAATGTTTGGTCATCTTAAGTAATACAACCGGCTTGTCCTTTGCTGAATAAAGGATTGGGCCACTTGCTGCATTTATTCCTACTGTCTTTTGTTTACTCGTATTTTGTTTACCTGCTTTATCAAAAACCCCTAAAAATCCATTTGCTAAGTATTTGCAGAGAATTCCTGATCCATACTACTAGCCAGCACCTTCTGCTCCTCATTGGGTTCGACACTCTTACTTATCGAAAATACTGCAATACACCCCCTATACTTGTGGGTCATCAAGACTATTTTCTGGCGCCGTTGCCGGGGAGTGAAGCGCTATTGGAGAGTGGAACTGGTAGAGGAAACTTCTATTGTGAGTATTGTTTACTACTGTTAGTTTCTTTATTTTCGTTATGGATAATTCGCTGATTTTCTTATTTGGTAATGCTACTACCACTGCTAAGGGGTAGATAAGCCACCACCTGATGAGAATGATGTTTTTAAAATACCTACAAGAATTATTGATCGTGTTATGGATAACTACTATGTTGGGGATGGAACTGTCCATCCCGGTGATCATTTACTTTTTATACATGAATTATGCGGGTTGTTCAAGTGTGCAGGTATTACTATATATCAAGTTAAGAAGAAGTTATTCTCATTTTCACTGAAAGGAAGAGCTGAGGAATGGTATAAGCTGCTGAAGAATGGTCAAGCTCTAGAATGGGTGGAAATAGTGCCTCTCTTTTATTCAAAGTTTTATCCTCCTAGTGAGATTCATAAAGATCATTATCAAATATACAACTTTTGGCCTCTTGATGGAGAGAGTACAACCCAAGCTTGGGGGAGATTGAAGTTACTAATGCTCAAATGTCCCATTCATGAGCTCCCCAAGAATATTATTATCAATAACTTTTATGCAAGGCTCCCCCTACATGATAAGGATTTATTGGATGCTTCTTGTGCTAGATCATTCACTCGTATGGAAGAAGAAGCTAAATGGGATCTTCTGGACCGTATTCAAGATAATGGTGAAACTTGGGAGAATGACAAAGGTAGAAAGTCAGGTATAAATTATGATTATGAATGCATTGAATCTTTTATGGGAACTGATGTCTTTCAAAATATTAGTAATGCTTATGGTCTTGATTTGCAAGTTATTGCGAATTGCTTTAGAGCTTTTGCCTCTTATATTGAAATTCCAAAGAGGGGATATAATAAATACCATGCACCTTACAAAGATATTGTTGACTATGTTCCTATTGGGAGTGCTGAATATTGCATTATTGATCCCATCTTACCTGAACCTTTTATCAAGAAGATTCCCTTCCCAGAAAAGGTAAAGGACCATCCTATGATAACTAATGTAATCACCAAAAGTGAAAAGAGAACTGTAAAACCTGATGAACAAATAAACATTGAACCTGTGGTAGAAATTGTGAAAGACCTTGTCACTAAAAGCATAGAAGATGGGCACATAGTCTTTTGTGAGGATGCTTCTAATATTGTTTCACATCCTAATAGAACTAAAAAGGCTAGCATTCCTGTGCTTTCTGTTAGAATTGGTGATCATTGCTATTATGGTTTATGTGATATTGGTGCAAGTTCTAGTGCTTTTCCTTATGAGCTTTACAGAGAAATTATGCACGAAATCAGTCCCTGCGAATTGGAAGAGATTGATGTGGTTATTCACCTTGCTAATAGAGAGACCATCTCTCCAATTGGCATTGTACGAGATGTGGAAGTTCTTTGTGGTAATATTAAGTATCATGCTGATTTTCTAGTACTTGGTTTAGCTGCTAGTAAAACTTATCCTATCATTTTTGGTAGACCTTTCTTGAGTACTTGTGGAGCTATTATAGATTGCAAGAGGGAGAAAATCTTGACTAAGTTTGATGGGGAATCTGATGAGTTTAATTTTTCGAAATTTACTAAGGAACCTTGTGAAGAGGAAACACATAATGAGGATTTTAGAGTTGAACAACTTGCTTCTATCTCTCTTGCTCCTAACAATGCTTTGCAGGAATTTATGGAAGATCACGAAAGTGAAATCTTCATGGAAGAAAGGAATGAGATTGACAGGATTCTCCGTGATCAGCCTAAGATGCTTAAGCATAACTTGCCTGTAGAAGACTTGGGTACCACGTTGCCACCTAAAGAGGATCCGGTATTCGATCTAAAACCTCTCGCTGATGATCTTAAATATGCTTATATTGATGATAAAAAGATATATCCTGTTATTATTAGTTCTAAACTTTCAGGAAAGGAAGAAGAAAGGTTGTTGGAGGTTTTGAAGAAACACCGAGGAGCTATGGGCTATACTCTGGATGGTTTAAAAGGGATATCACCCACTATATGTCAGCATTCTATCAACATAGAACCAGATGCGAAACCAGTAGTGGAGCACCAACGATGTTTAAATCCTAGGATGAAGGAAGTGGTAAGGAATGAGGTATTGAAACTCCTTGATGCTGGTATTATTTACCCTATTGCTAATAGTGAATGGGTTAGTCCTGTTCATTGTGTTCCTAAAAAGGGAGGTATTACCATTGTTCCTAATGATAATGATGAGCTTATTCCTCAAAGAATAGTGGTAGGCTATAGGATGTGCATTGATTTTAGGAAAGTTAATAAAGTTACTAAGAAAGATCACTACCCACTTCCTTTTATTGATCGAATGTTAGAAAGGTTGTCTAAAAATACCCATTTTTGTTTTCTTGATGGTTACTCTGGTTTCTCTCAAATTGCTGTTAAACAACAAGATCAAGAAAAAACTACTTTTACTTGCCCTTACGGAACTTATGCTTATAGACGTATGCCTTTTGTTGTATGTAATGCTCCTGCTACTTTTCAAAGGTGCATGTCTGCTATCTTTCATGGTTTTTGTGAGGAAATTGTAGAAGTGTTCATGGATGACTTTTCTGTCTATGGAACTTCTTTTGATAATTGTCTGCACAACCTTGATAAAGTTTTGCAGAGATGTGAAGAAACTAATCTTGTTCTTAATTGGGAGAAATGCCACTTCATGGTTAATGAAGGGATTGTTCTTGGGCATAAAGTTTCTAAAAGAGGCATAGAAGTTGATAGAGCCAAGGTTGAGGCAATTGAGAAGATGCCATGTCCAAAAGACATCAAAGGTATTCGTAGTATCCTTGGTCATGCTAGTTTCTATAGGAGGTTTATTAAAGACTTTTCTAGGATATCAAAACCCCTCACGAATCTTCTTCAAAAAGATGTACCCTTCCTTTTTGATGATGATTGTAAGGAAGCTTTTGAAACTCTTAAGAAGGCTTTAACTACAGCCCCTATTGTTCAACCACCTGATTGGAGTTTACCCCTTGAAATAATGTGTGATGCTAGTGATTTTGCTGTAGGTGCTGTCCTTGTTCAACGTATTGATAAAACGTTAAACATTATCCATTATGCTAGTAAGACTCTAGACACTGCTCAAAGGAATTATGCTACTACTGAAAAGGAATTTCTAGCTGTTGTTTTTGCTTGTGATAAGTTTAGGCCCTATATTGTAGACTCAAAAGTCACCATTCATACTAATCATGCTGCTATTAAATACCTTATGACGAAGAAGGATGCTAAGCCTAGGCTTATTAGATGGGTGCTGCTTTTGCAAGAGTTTGATCTACATATAGTAGATAGGAAGGGTGCTGAAAACCCTGTAGCTGATAATCTATCTCGATTGGAAAACATCCCCTTCGACCCTATGCCTGTTAATGATAGTTTCCCAAATGAATAGTTAGCTGCAGTAGGGGTAAGCACGCGAGGGAGCCCTTGGTACGCTGATTATGCTAACTTTATTGTCTCCAAGTATCTGCCTCCAACTTTTACAGCTCAGCAAAGAAGGAAGTTCTTCTATGATTTGAGGCATTATTTTTGGGATGACCCACACTTATACAAAGAAGGAGTGGATGGTATTATGCGAAGATGTGTTCCAGAATATGAACAAAAGGAGATATTGCGTAACTGTCATGGTAGTGCTTATGGAGGACATCATGCAGGAGATAGAACTGCACAAAAGGTGCTACAATCAGGTTTCTACTGGCCTACCCTTTTTAAAGATGCAAGAAAATTTGTTTTATCTTGTGATGAATGTCAGCGTGTTAGTAATATTTCTAGACGCAATGAAATGCCTATGAACTACTCTCTAGTTACTGAATCTTTTGATTGCTGGGGATTTGACTTTATGGGTCCTTTCCCTCCCTCGAAAGGGTATACTCGTATTCTTGTTGCCGTTGATTATGTTACTAAGTGGGTAGAAGCCATTCCTATGAAGAGTGCTGACGGGGAAACCTCTCTAAAAATGCTTAAGGATGTTATCTTTCCTAGGTTTGGAATGCCTAGGTATCTCATGACTGATGGGGGTTCTCATTTCATTCATGGTGGTTTTAGAAAGACCCTTGCTAAGTATGATGTTAATCATATAATTGCTTCAGCTTATCACCCCCAAACTAGCGGGCAAGTAGAGTTATCAAATAGAGAAATTAAATCCATCTTGCAAAAGACTATTAATAGATCTAGAAAAAACTGGGCTAAAAAGTTGAATGATGCTTTATGGGCTTATAGAACTGCTTACAAAAATCCTATGGGGATGTCTCCTTATAAAATGGTTTATGGGAAAGCTTGTCACCCACCCTTAGAATTAGAACACAAATCTTACTGGGCAATTAAAGAACTAAATAGAGATTGTAAGCTCGCTGGTGATAAAAGATTATTTGACTTAAGTTCTTTAGATGAATGGAGGAGTGAGGCCTATGAAAATGCTAGGCTCTTTAAGGAAAAAGTTAAAAGATGGCATGAAAAGCGAATACTTATGAGAGAATTTCATGTTGGTGAAAAAGTTCTATTGTATAGGTCCCGTATCAGATTTTTTGTAGGAAAGCTACTGTCAAAATGGGAAGGACCTTTCATTATTGAAGAAGTATACCGTTCAGGAGCAATAAAAATTTCTTCTTTAAAAGATAATACTACACAAGTAGTGAATGGGCAGCGACTCAAGCACTATATTGCTGGAGATTCTTACAATGAAGATGTTGATGCCTTTCCAGTTATAACTCCGGAGAAATTCAGAGACCTGCAGAGTCTGTTTTCAAATAGGTAACAGTTCTGGTAAGTAAAGTTTCGCGAAAATAGAATCCAACTATATTTTTGCAGTTTTCAATCAATAAGGGAAGTTACAAAGCGAAAAAGGGACGGAATCGGAGCCAGGGTGGCCCACACCACCTTGTGGCGCGGGCCCACCCCTGGCCGCGCCACCAGGTGGTGAGGCCACCCTAGACTCCGTCTCTGACCCGTTTTTCACCCAGTACCTTCCTCTTGTTATGAAACTTCGTAATATATAACCCCCCGGATCTTCCGTGGTTCGTATCTCGTGTTTTCGTCGTGTTTTTGTTTCGATCTGTTCCTTCCAGGTAGCATCCTAGATTTGTAGCCACGATGTCTTCCACCAGATCAGCCGAGGGAGATTCCTTAGAAGACATCATCAACTCATACATGAGAGAGTTGAAGATTCATCCCAAGAAGTTGTTGCGCGAAGGTGGGGAGGTCCAGATTAAAGAGGTTCAAGGCCCTAAAGGTGAAGGAAGTCTGGAGGACAGGATGGAAGCACTAGAGCAAGAAGTCTTTAGGTACAAGAAGATGGCGGAGCGTGACGTGGATATCATCCATAAGATTTGTTCCGAACTCATCACCGAGCACCAAAAGGAGACTGCTGAACTCAAAGACGAAGTCCTCTCACTCCGCCAAACAACCAACGAACTGCAAGCACAGTTCTATGACGTTCAAAATCAAATTTGTGAGTATGAGGCTAGATTTAAACGCATAAGTGCTGCTGCAAGTTTCAGGATGTTGGAAACCACGATGTCCTTTGTTGATGGGAAGCCCTTACCCTGGAAGACGGACGAAGATGAGAGGATACCACCACCACCAAAGGAGTAATTCGTCATCAGGTTTGGCATCCCCTTGGTTTGTTCCAAGCTTGGGGGAGTGCCGCGGTATCACATCACTATCTTCTATCTTCTTACCTTTTTAGTAGAGTCATATCATGAATAGAGGAGTTATGATGTAGTATGGTCTGCATTATGGAAGTGTCCCCTCACTCGTTAGATATGTATCCCTTGGTGTGAGTTGCCGTTATGGAATATTAATGATAAGTTCTATCATCCACTCTTTTGCATAGTTTATATTAGTTTTCAATTCGTGGTTATATGATTGACCTTGTTGTTAGTATTGGTATCACTTTGGGATCATTGAGTTAATTTAGTTGGTTTTGGCAAACCTGGCTCGGTCAGTAGCAACACTATTTTTGAGAGTTGAAAGAAAAGACAAAAGTACCTTTAAAAGAAAAATAATTTCATCATCTTTCTTTCTTGATTTGCTCATAAGTCTAGTATTCTCTGTTTAAGATCTTTGTGCTTCCAAGGAAGATTGCATGTTTGTCTTTATCGCTTGTATGTTTGTTTGTTTCCTTCAACTCTTATACTTGCTACCCAGCCTTGCTAGCCAAAAACCTGTACTGAGAGGGAATTCTTCTCGTGCATCCACCTCCCTTAAACCAAAACATTTGCCATTTGTGTCCACCATACCTACCTAGTAGCATTATTGCTATTCCAAGTAAATTCTTATTTTATCTACCTCCCAAATTAAACTTGTTATGTGAAAATTAGTGATTAAAGCTCTCACGAACTTGATGGCACACTTTAATTTTCTTCCATTTAATAAACTTGAACCATTGGGTCCTTCTTTGTTGCGTATATGCTTGGGCTTTTTGAGTTGAAGTTAGCAGAACCATGTATCATGGGGACCGCTTTCAACACTTCATTAGTACTTGTACCTAGTTGATATCATTTTATTTTGTTTATGGATCCCGGCGGTGTGAAATAAAAGTGGAACTTGTAAGATCATGGAGTTTATATGTGTGTTAGAGAAACGCCTGGGCCGCTAGCCTAAGCCATGCCTAATCATGGTGGAAACTTGCAACGTAACTATAGTGAGCATTCTATGAAGCATCCTCAATAAAAACCTATGCAAATAGCAAATAAAACAATCGCTGAGATGGTCACTGTCTGCTTGCCTTGTCATTTTGATTATGGGATAGCTCCTGTGTCATGTGCAAGGGGTACCCCGTTGGCGGTTCTTAATGATACACATGTATTTACAATGACAAGAGCTTGCTCGTGACTGAAGTTGAGTAGCATGAGGTTCGGTACTCATAAGCAAGGGGCATGGGACTCCAATTTATAACTTGTCAAGCATATCCTCTTAGTTGTGTCACTTTAACCTTAACCACCAAAAGATACCTATGATAGGGGCAATGAGAGCTGAAAGCTAGTAAGTATTATAATTTTTGGGAGCTCTTTATGAGACTTGCAATCCCTGCTTCCCTCTGCGAAGGGCCCTTTCTTTTACTTTGTAGTTGAGTAAACCTATTCCCTTCTATCTCAGCAAGTATTTTGAGTTGTTGTGATTCATTCATTCATATGATGATTTAGTCAGTCATGTCTTACGTTCCTTGTTTTGCACATTGCTCTTATCTTGATGTTTACTACTTTGAAAGCTATCATTGAAAACCAGTTATTTGTGAACTCCAGCAAATTATCAACTATTCTTCGACCAAGAGCTAAGTTTACCATTACCAATTATGATTTACTTTATGTATCTTTATTGTGTTTCCTTTACTCATTACAAGTTGAGTTATATAATAGTGAGTTGTCTTCTATTATGATCTATGTATTTGATGAATGTGATGCTTCTTGTCCGTATTCTTTTATCGACTCTTCACTCCATAAACCTAAGGTCATGTTTATTGAGCTCAGTTTCGCTTGGGGACAAGAGAGTCTAAGCTTGGGGGGAGTTGATACGTCCATTTTGCATCACTATTCTATGTCATAATTCACTGTTATTCATTGATATATTTCGTATTGAGAGGTGATACTTATGTTATTTCATCTGTTTTTGCATGGTTGATGACTTTTGGAGCATGGACCGCTGTAGTCAGGATTTTGATGGAAAAGGTGCTATTTGGAGGCAAAATTCACGAAGATCAGAAAATCTGGGAAAATATACGGAAAATCCTATTTTTCCAGAAGACTAAGGATGCCAGAAGACGGAGTGGAGATGGGCCACAGGGGGCCCACACCACCCCCTGGCGCGGGCAGCTCTAGGCCGTGCCAGCAGGTGGTGTGGCTGCCCTGGCCCACCTCTGGCTCTCCCCTCTGGCGTATATCATCCTCCCGAAACCCTAAGACTCAGGGAGCGACCACAGAAAGATTCCGCTGCCTCTGCGGGGCGGAAAACACCGAGAGAGAAAGATCTCTCCGACAGACAGATTTCTGCCAGGGGAATTCCTTCCCGGAGAGGGGAGATCGTCGCCATCAACACCACCATCAAGCTGGACTTCATCGGGATCATCATCATCACCACCACCACCATCATCACCATCCGCACCTTCATCACCATCAGCACCCTCATCACCATCTCCATATTGCTGTAACAATTGGGTTGAATCTTGCATAGTTCATAGGGGAAACTTTCCCGGTGTTGATTACTCTTTGTAGTTGATGCTATTGAGTGAACCATTGAATTATTGTTTATGTTCAGATTGTTATACATCATTATTCCATCTCTGATCATGATCCATATGATGTCTTGTGAGTATTTGTTTTGTTCTTGAGGACATGGGAGAAGTCATGTTGTTAGTAGTGGAGTTGTGTTGAGAAAGATTCAATAGATTGTTTTTTAAGTTGTGGTGTACTTCTTCTAGTGGTGTCATGTGAACTTCGTCTACATGACACTTCACCTATATGGGCCTAGGGGAATGCATTGTGTATTTGGCTACTAATCGTAGGGGTTGCCGGAGTGATAGAAACCCGAACCACCGTTTGGAAACCATTGCACAAGGGACATAAGGGTCTTAGAGTTTAAAGCTGTGGTTAGGTTTCTACCTTAATTATTTTCTTGTACTTACGGATGTTTGCAAGGGGTATAATCACAAGTATGTATTAGTCCTGGATGGGTCAGTACATTAGCACAGGTTCACCCACACAACACGTAGCAAGCTAAAGAAGATTAATCAACTATATGAAGCCAAAGCACTTGACAGTCTTCCCATGTGTCCTCGAGAACGTTTGGTCATCTTAAGTAATACAACCGGCTTGTCCTTTGCTGAATAAAGGATTGGGCCACTTGCTGCATTTATTCCTACTGTCTTTTGTTTAATCGTACTTTGTTTACCTGCTTTATCAAAAACCCCTAAAAATCCGTTTCCTAAGTATTTGTAGAGAATTCCTGATCCATACCACTAGCCAGCACCTTCTGCTCCTCGTTGGGTTCAACACTCTTACTTATCGAAAATACTGCGATAGACCCCCTATACTTGTGGGTCATCAGTACCCACGGGGCCGAGTTAACTAGGCATGAGCCAGGTTACCAGTTGGCTTATAAGAGAAGGAAGGCATCTTGTTGGTCAAAGGTTTTTTCTCTCCACTATAGCGTGAGCATAGTGGACAGAGGGGAGGACCAGTAGGTACGGGCCAACAAGGGTGACGTTGCCTATGTTGGGTGACACCACGCTGTAGAGGCGCTCATAGAGTCTTACACCATGAGTCCGGACCATCTTGCTAAAGGGAAAAAGGAGCACATCGCTTTACAAATTTGGGAGGAGCATATTCGGAGGATATGCCTCCACGTATGCCCTAACTTGTAACCTGGGCTCCTCTATATAAGGAGCACCAGGATCCCCATAGAGAGGGTCGTCCATTTTACTAAGGGAAAACCCTAGAGAGGAAGTGGTGGGTAGTAAGATCAGTAGCCTTCTTCCCACGAACAGCTCAAGGAGCCCTTGTAAACCACCATTAATTGAGAGAGAATACAAGCATGTGTGTGTGGAATCACCACACTATCCCTCCCTGGATACCTCTAGTACTCATTAGCTCCACTCTTAGCCTATACATGGCATCTGTCATGACACCACCACGACAGTTGGCGTCCACCGTGGGGCTAGCGATGCTAGCAGGAGTGAAGATCTGGACAGGAAACTTCATCAACACCAGCGAACGCATCGTCTCCGAGCACATTCAGCACTTTGGAGCGCTAGGCTACGTCAGCAACAACACCCGTAGCTTTGGCAACCGTCCTCCACCGAGGAACGACCTCTTCATCAACCTTGGCACCCACAATATCTATGTCGGCATCGACGAGTCCTGCATTCACCTGCAACATGTCGTCGAGGGAGGAGAACCACGTCTCAGCGTAGCTCGCGACGTGCGTATCACTCGCCCCACTAGCAGCGTTGGGTCATGATGACCGTGCCTGAGGAAGGACCAAGCAAGGATTCAGTACCAGATCCGGACACTACACTGAAAGCAACTAGGTCTAGATTCCTTCCGCTAGAGAGGCCTGAGAATGTATTGCATCAGGCAATAGATAGCTTAGCTACACCCATAGCACATGCGGTAGATCCGGCTTAGGCACATGCTGAACTGGAAGATTGCTACACCGAAAACAACTAGGTTATATGCGGGAAAATTGCTATGAGTAACCGCTGCCATATGTGAGTTTCGAGAAAGTGTAGGTTGTATCCTACGTCATCCTACTGACAGTAGCAGTGGAGTAGTCATGTCTGAAGATTCTTTTGTGTATGGATCCTATCCGGTTATGGAAAAGAGGACTAAAGACTTGAAGATTCTCCGACTTATATATTGAAGACGGAAAAGATTGCAGGGTTCTTTGGGAAGTTACATGGGTATACCCTACAAGTACTTGAGTTTGGTATATACGGTCCAGATACGGCAGCCCGATGAAGAATTCTAGTGGCCCACAGACTCTTCGATTGCTTGCGAGGCAAGAAGAAGCTTAAGATAGAAAGTTCAAAGGGTGAACCCTAATCTTTAACGACTCGACCTGCTACCTGAGACCTAGCCTATCTATATAAAGGCTAGGAGGCGGCGGCGAGGAGGACAATCACAACCCTAGTTTCCACAACTCTCGCCATATTGCATCTTCGCACCCCTATAATCTTCGATTCCTTCGATAATTCCAAGAGCAGACAAGCAGGAGTAGGGACCTCTACGAGGCCTGAACCTGCGTAAACCTTGTGTCCCTGTGTGCTTGTTTTCTAGCCGATTGATTCCTCTAGCGCTCCCTCCTTCTCCAAAACCCAAGTGTAGGGGTTCCGCGCATAAAAACAATAAATTTTACTCTACGCCCCTGAACCCCTGAAGCTACCAGGACCTATCTTTTAGTAATACAGTAACGGGAAGGGCTTTTCGTGAACTTACCCATGAAGACCGAAAAGCGTTGTCAACACTCAGGAGAGCGTGGTTGATGTAGACGAGCCGAAGCCGACCTCAAGGTCGTGATGAAGTCCTTGCGCTCCTTCTGGCTCCAACGACTTGAGCGCCTGAAGTGCGACACCTCGCGGGGAGATACACACGTCCGGTGCCTGACGATGACTCCCGCTTCCCCGATCTAGTAGCAGTTGCAGAAGTAGAGCTCCCGGATCCGAATCCCGCAGCGCGACCGCGCTCCGTGATGAAGATGTCTCTCGCTCGTGCAGTCCAGACTTGGGACCACGGTCACGAGAGAGAGAGGGGGAGAGAGAAAATATCAATTAGAGGTCCTCCCAAAACTGGGAGACCTTTATTGATTATTGGGTGTATTTTTCTAGGCCAAATACCCCACTATATATAGGGGAGGGGAGGTACTACCTCCCTCAAAGTCCCGGGGTGGGACTAAATGAGAGGAGGGGGGAGGAGGTGGCCGCCGGCCACCTAGTGGGCCCCGCGCGGGGAGCTAGGCCCAGCCGGCCTCCCCCTTTCCCCTTCTCCCTCTCTCCTTTCCCCTAATGGGCCCTCTCCCTCTGGAATTGGCACATTAAGCCTTTGACCTTTTTAATTGATTTTTTGTTTATTAAATAACTATGAATAAATGATTAAATCAATATAACATTCATTCACACATTATTCAGCATCCGTGGCTATGGAACACCTTCCACCTCCACTCCGGACATCCTCCGGATTTACCGAAACCCTTCCGGTTTTCTCCCTTCTTTTCTTCGGTGATTCCACCAATCCTATAAACACTCTCTATGCATCATCAAGCCCTTAAGCGTGATACCCCACCGTTCGGGAACACTCCAGACATGGTCAGGACACTCCCGCACCAATGATCGACAGAGGGACCTGGATGGCCATGTGACCCCTGTGCGTTCCACGAAGATCTTTCGTCGTTTGAACCGGGACAGTCGTGTCTTATTCCCTTTGTCATTCGATACTTGCATTGCCTGAGATCTGATCATTGACATCACCATGTCGTGTTCAATCTCATTACTGAATAATGTTACTTAACTCGTCCCGACAAGTGATATCCTCGTGATCTAATCACACGCTGCGCAGCTATTGGATATAACTTCTCCGAGTGGGCCCTTGAGTATCTTCCCGTCACATGGACGGACAAATCCTGCTCTTGACATATTGCCTCTACGGTTTCCTCTGAATACCTGAACACACCTTTATAACCACCGTTTTACCAGATGGCGTTTGATGCAATCTAAGCACTCTCGGGAGACAGTGATTGATATAGCCTCACGGTCTAAGGAATAGTCTACGAGGATCCATTTCTAATCATCGTAACTTGAACTTCATGACATGATCGGGTCATGATGTTTAGGTTGGGTATTGGTTCATCATCTCATTCTCCGAATGAGATGAACTCATTTCCAACTGGCATAAATGCCACATGATCAGGAAACATGATCATCCGTTGACCAATTAACCAGTGACTAGAGTTTCACTGGGAAACCCTGGTTGTTTGTATATCACACGTGTATTGATGTTTCCTCTCAATACAGTTATAGCATGATATAAAACTTAATCATAAACTATATGAAATATGATAATAGTCCTTACTACTATTTGTCTCTAGGGCATATTTCCAACACCAAGTCCATAACAATGGGCATTGACGAGTTGAACCCTCGTCAATTGGTGCCGTATGTGGGAATTGGGAGTGCTTATGCCGCGGCTTCTTCGGCCCCGTCAACCGCAAGCTACAACTCGGCAACAGCATAGATTCGCCAACTCTTTGGCGCTTTTGACTTCACCTTCCATACACCGGCCACTCGCCCGACTTTCGAGTCCGTGGGCGATGGGATCAGCCTGGCGATTGGGAGCTTCCGCTTCTAGGTCAGTCAACTAGGCACGCTTCGCATGCCTGACCAGCCGATGGCACCCATGATTGCTCCTGCATCGTGGTTCCCTCCACCAATCGGCACCCTCAGCAAGCTTAACGCCTCGGCAACAGCTGGGAGCATGGATAGCAACAACAGTCGTGGATCCAATCTGGGTGACCTAGCCACAAAAGATGGCGCCTACGGCTTCGGATCTGAAAGTTGTGGGAGCAACAGCTTCCCCAATCACTTCATGTGCGTCGTCATCAATGCAGGCGATACCGGGGTCAATCACGAAAACGTTGGCACCGGATCTAGCACCGGACCGCCCAACGGCGGTATACCCAACGGAAGTACACCCAACGGTGGCCCCACCAATGGCGTGCCCACCAATAACGGGACAGGAGGAGAACCGTCGCTCACAGCGAATGAGAACACCGGAGAGCGCATGCTGATCAAGGTCAACGACAACGAGTGGGCTCGCTGTCGAGAAGCTCTACGGGGAAATCCTCTACCCCCTAACACCTCACAGGACATGCTGATGGGCTATCATTGGCTGCTGAAGGAGGAATTCAAGCGCCAACAGCAGGTGATCGCGCAACTCGAGGCGCGCAGAAAGGTGGCGGACAAGTCGAGTCTTCGACGAGCTAGGCTCTCCTCACACGGAGGATCCTCCTCCAAAGGCAACGAGTATGTGGCCAACAAGAGGCGGTCTCGACTGGATCACCTCACCGAGCAAGAGCGCGTAGAAGCCACGAAAGTCCTTGACTTCAGCTCTATGATGGTGGATACGCGGGGCAACGTGCTCCCGAATACGCCGCAAGCTGCGGTGACAGCGGCCACCATGTACCTCCTCAACAACCAGCCACCGGCTGGAGACCTGCGAGCTGCCATACACCGATCTACGATCATGGGCCTGGGGCTAACCGAGGCCGCCCTCGACAAAGAACCAACACTAGAGCCGAAGAAAAGCAAGGCTCTGGACAAATACTACTACTCGTATTCCTCCAGTGATGACAATCATGATCTGGCACGACGATGTCGCTCACGGTGGCATGACCGCGATTACGACATGCGTGATGACATCACGTAGCGCAAGGTCGACAAGATGTGGGTAAGGCATGCTTGTTCGATTGACTCGGAAGAAGACGCGACTGAGCTCTGCGGTGCCAGATGCTTCAGTAGGGCCATCAGGCAGAGGCGAATGCCTAAGGGGTTTGAACTCCCGTCGGAGAACCCAAAATTTGACGACCTGCAGGACTCGAAAATCTGGTTGGAGGACCACATCTCCTCCGCAGGCTGCACGGCGAGAGTCGAAGCATGACCATGCAATGCCTACAGCTGCAGCTGTAGGGCGCCGCTCGCGCATGGCTCAACAATCTCCTGCGCGGATCCATTCGCAGCTGGGAAGAGCTGGTCTACAGCTTCGTGCACAACTTCAAGGGCACTTACAAAAGGCCCGCATCAATCGAAGAACTGAGAAGCTGCCAGCAAAGGTCTGACGAGTCGCTGTGCTCGAACATCTAGAGGTGTTTCATCATCAAGAACTCCATAGAAAACATCTCAGAGGACATCGCAATCGACGCGTTCAATGGAGACGTTCGTTGTATAGCACTCAGGGAGGGGTTGGGCCACTCAAAGCCCAAAACGATCGGCCACCTGATGAAAATCGCGAATCGGTGGGCGGACGGAGAAGACTCGGTGAAAAACCGCACCTACTCCAACCATGACGACGACCTTGGGCATAGAAGTGACCGCCGAGGCAAATGTCGAATGCGCGTCTACAAGGACCGCGACAAAGTCGATATGGTCGCAGCCGGCTACGCCGACAAACGCGACAACAACCGCAACAGCGGATATCGTAGCGGTGGATATCACGATGGTGGGAAAACCATGCAGGTGTGGCAACGCCGCACTCGCAAAGAGGCACCCACAACATCCATCCAGGACAAACTGTCCAGACCATGCAACGTGCACTTCTACATCGACAAGCACGACAACAAGAAAAAATCCATCCACCTTCTCAAGGATTGCCGCGAGTTCCTCAAACTCCACGTGCGCCTGGCTCAGATGAATCGCGACGCGGTCAATAAGGGCTATGGAGCTGCCCCAGGCGCTGTGGCATATGGATCTCCTCCACCACCGCCCAGAGCACCACCACCCTCCGTCGCACCGGTCCAGCATCATGGAGGCGAGCCATACCCACGAGCCGTGGGCAACATGGGGATGATCCAAAAAGGGCATCCCTCAAATCG
This sequence comes from Avena eriantha, assembly GCA_910589775.1. Classification (NCBI taxonomy): domain Eukaryota; kingdom Viridiplantae; phylum Streptophyta; class Magnoliopsida; order Poales; family Poaceae; genus Avena; species Avena eriantha. The sequence continues at coordinate 146,722,178 of OU342743.1, forward strand.
AGTGCAGAAGGCCATCACTCGCCAAGTCAATTTGGCGATAAACTCTCCACCCTCCACCACTGAGTACCTGAGTGGAAGCGAGTCCTGCATCATCTTCGACAAGCGCAACCACCCGCGCCAAGTTCCTCGTCCAGGCCACTGTCCCCTTGTACTCGAGGCGTAGATCGGGGGCTTCGACATGAGTCGCGTCTTCATGGACGGCGGGAGCGGCATCAACCTCATGTTCGCGAGTACCTTGCGTGCGATGAGGATCCCTCTGACTTGTCTGGAAGTTTCAGACACGACGTTCCACAACATCATACCAGGGAAGGGCGTATGTCCCCTGGGCAAAATCAACCTCAATGTCATCTTCGGCACGCCGCAAAACTTTTGGCGAGAGTGCATCGACTTTGAAGTCATCGACTGGCCCTCACAATACCACTACATCCTCGAACGTGTCGCATTCGCAAGGATCATGGCAGTGTCGCATTAAGCCTGCCTGCAGATGAAAATGTCAGGTCCAAACGGTGTCATCACAATAAATGGAAGCTTCGATAGGACTGACAACTACGACAGGGAATTCAACAGAATCTCCCAGTCCTTTTGCATGCAGGAGGAACTCGCAAGATTGAAGGAGTCGACAGACAACAATCTGCCTCCCCTGAGCAGGCCAAGTTCACCCGACCTGTCTTTCGACTCGTCGGTGCAACTGAAGAAAGTCCAGGTCCACCCTACGGACCCGACCAAGACGACCCTCATCGCCAACAACTTGAGTCCCGCATAGGAACTCGCGCTCGTCGAATTCCTCCGTGAGCACTGGGAAATTTTCTCCTGGTGTCCAGTAGACATGCTAGGAGTTCCCAGGGAATTTGTCGAGCACTCACTCAACATGAATCCAGACGCAAGGCCAGTCAAGTAGACAATATGGCGACTGTCTGAACCAAGAGCAAAAGCAGTTGGAATGGTGATCAAAAGACTCCTCGACGCAAACTTCATACGCGAGATCAAGGAAAGCACCTGGCTCGCTAACATAGTGCTTGTGCCTAAAAAAGACATGGATATCATGCGGATGTGCATGGATTTCACCTCCCTGAATAAGCACTACCCAAAGGATCACTTCCTGTTGCCATGAATTGACCAAATCATCGACTCCACCGCTGGATGTGAGAGACTTTGCTTCCTTGACGCCTACTCGGGCTACAATCATATTCGAATGAAGGAGGAAGACCAGGAGAAAACAGCATTTACAACGCCTTTTGGTGTGTTCTGCTACAACACGATGACCTTCGGGCTAAAAAACACAGGAGCCACCTATCAGTGGTGCATGCAAGCCTGCCTCAAGAGCCAACTCGTTCGCAACATAAAAGTCTATGTTGATGACATCGTCATCAAAACCAAAGAGGAAGCCACGTTAATCGACGATCTCCATGAGACCTGCGCTAACCTCGACCACTACCGGATCAAGCTCAATCCGGACAAATGCGCCTTCGGCGTGCCATTTGGGCAACTACTCGGGTACCTCATCCCCGCGAGAGGTATCGAGGCAAAACCAAAGAAAATAAAGGCCATACTGGCCATGGAGAAGCCGAAGAACGTAAGAGGTGTTCAGCAGCTGGCTGGACGAATCGCGAGGCTCAGTCGATTCATCAGTCGAATGGGCGAAAATGCACTACCCTTCTACCAACTTCTCCGCAAAGCTGACAAGTTCGAGTGGACAGACGAAGCGCAAGAAGCATTCGAAGACCTCAAGCGTCTACTATCCACCTCGCCAGTACTGCTGACGCCTCACGAAAAGGAACCACTGCTGCTCTACTTCTCCGCCACCAACCAGGTGGTCAGCACAGTGCTCGTGGTAGAATGACCTGAGGAAAACAAGGTCCACGGGGTACAACACCCAGTATACTACCTCAGCGAGGTGCTCACACCAACAAAGCAGCGGTACCCGCATTACTAGAAGCTGCCGTACGTCGTCTTCATGACAGCCCGGCGACTACGCCACTACTACCAGGAACACCCAATCGTGGTAGTCAATGACGCCCCACTTGGGCACATCCTCAACAACCCTGACGCCACTGGACGAGTCACGCTTTAGGGGATCGAACTGTCTCCACGAGACATCACATATGAAAAACGCGATGCAATCAAGTCGCAAGTTCACCCTGACGTCCTCGTGCACTGGATGGAGAACTAGCTCCCTGAAAAACCAGATATGTCCTACCTCTGGACAATGCACTTTGACGGATCCAAGCGAAAGGATGGAGCTGGCGCATGCATCATATTGACATCGCCCCAGGGAGACAAGCTAAAATATATTCTGTGAATGCAGTTCACCGCCTCCAACAATGAAGCTGAATACGAGGCCCTGCTACACGGGATGAGGATGGCAAAATCCTGTGGCGCCAAGAGGCTCATAATATACGGCGACTCCAAGTTGGTCGTCAACCATACAATGCACGAGTGCGACGCACTGAACGAGAATATGATCGCCTACCGTGACCTCTACGACACACTCGAAGGGGACTTCGACGGTTGTGAGCTGCGGCACATAGGCCGCGAAAGCAATGAAGAGGCAGATGCACTCACCAACATTGGCTCTACCTGCGCCCCCATACCACCTGGGGTATTTTCGAGCGCATATGCGAATGCTCCATCAAGCCAAAGGCCACATAGAAGAAAGCAAGTGCAGTAATGAACTCGGGGGTTGCGCCGCCCAATGAGTCAATGGCACTCGACGACTCGGAGCTTGACACAGGACTCGAAGGACCAATGAGCGTCATGATGATCGAGCCATCTTGGACTCAACCGTACATCACATACCTTCTCAGCAAGAGGCTACCGGACGACATGACTGATGCACGACACATTGCGCAGTGATCCAAGGCATTCGCTATTATCAATGGTGAATTGTACAAGCGCAGCATCACAGAAGTACTCCAACGATGCGTGTCCAACGCCGATGGAAGGGCTGTCCTCCTCGACATCCATGAAGGGACTTGCGGGCACCATGCTGGCAGTCGAGCCCTCGTCGCCAAAGCTTTACGAGCTGGATTCTACTAGCCTACGGCCATGCGTGACGCCAAGGACATCGTCCAAAAATGCAACGCTTGCCAGCGATTTGTGGACAAACCACACGCACCTGGCGTGGAGCTCCGGCCAATTCCATTGGCGTGGCCTTTCACGCAATGGGGACTCGACATGGTCGACAAGCTCCCAAAGTCCTCACGAGGAGGCTACGTCTACCTCCTGGTCGCAGTCGACAAATTCACCAAGTGGATAGAAGCCATGCCAGTGACTAACCAGTCAGGATACAACACAGTCAAGTTCTTCGAGTCCATCGTCTATCGCTTCGGAGTACCACACAACATCATCACGGACAATGGGACGAACTTCACATCCAAAGAGTTCTAAGGCTTCTGCGAGAATCTAGAATCAACGTAAGCTATGCCTCCATCGCACATCCACAGACCAATGGTCAGGTCGAAAAAGCCAACATGCTCGTCTGCGGTGGCATCAAGAAGCGACTCCTTCGACCACTCGAGCAAGCCACAGGATGCTGGCCAGACGAGCTGCAATCGGTACTCTGGAGCCTGCGCACAACTCCAAACAGTGCCACGGGGTACACCCCGTTCTTCATGGTGCACGGTGCTGAAGGGGTGCTACCCGCAGAAGTACGATACAAACCACCGCGAGTGGTCGCTTACAGCGAGCAGGAGTCAACTCTTGCACTCGAAGACTCTATCGACCTCCTTGTCGAGGCGCGGGAAATCGCCATGGAAAGATCAACAATCTACCAGTAGAACCTGCGCAACTACCACATCAGAAGACTACGCCCCAGGTCCTTCGTCGAAGGAGACATGGTCCTGCGACTGAAATAGCAAGGGCATCTCAAGCTCGAGTCCCCCTGGGAGGGACCATACGTGATTACAGAAGTAATCCCAGGTGGCGCCTATCACCTTAAAGATTTCGAGATAGGAGTCGCATACTCCAACCCCTGGAATGTCGCGCAGCTGCGGCGCGTCTACCCTTAGTCGTCTTTTATTATTACATTGCAAATAAGGCTACTCAGCCAAGGCTACTTAGCCACACATTGTACCCCGTACTATCCTGAGAATAAATAAAGCTAAGTGCCCGAAAAATCTGTGTTCCTTTTATTTCTTGCAAATTATCCACTCGGGGGCTGCGCCACCCTATACACATCTGTTCTACGAACTAACGCGATATCTTGAGTAGATGATGCACCAATCAAAACCCTTGACAAACACCAACCCAGTTGCAACGCACCTGACAGGTTGGCAAGGTGCTGAGATAAACACAAGTCAGGCTAACGAATAGGAATCGCATAGTGCAACGCACTCGCAAAACATACACGCTGACAAGCTCTTTATATACATCAATGTCAATCAGTTATACACAACACACGCACATATATATATATGAACTTTACAACACTGGTGCAACTATGTGCAAGATACAAACTAAACTACTGTTGCAACAAAGGAACGTTGGTCTGCTCCTCGAAGAAGTCGACAATTTTCTCCGCTGGGCGATCTACCGCCTGGTAGTGAGGAACCATGTTCCAAGTCGAACCTACTGGCGGCGCTGGCGGTCCGGTCGCAATTGCTGCCACATCTACGTCAGGCCTGTGCAGCCGCACCAGCGACAGAGCAGCCTTGGCACCAACCACTAACTGTTGCCGTACAAACTCGCGGACTGCACTCAAGTCTTGAAATTTGGCAAGGAGGGCCAGCAGGCTCGACGGAACGACGTCCAGCGGGAACATCGTCTGGTAAATATTCCTCAAGCACGATTGCGACTTCTTCAGGAAGTGAAGCACTCATGATGCACGATCCCGCAGGGTCGCAAGTGCAACTACGCGATCATGATCGACCCAGAAGTATCCACTCGCCTGAAGCTGCTCTTGGGTCAGATCATTCATGCGAATGGCAATCCTGTCCTTCTCATCCTATGGATGGCGTGCACTGACAACTATACCAAGCAAAGGCAAAAGTATGAAGACAATGAACTATTGCGGGTGACTGCAAGAAAATATAAGGAAGAAGAAAGATAACACTTGAATTGGTCGCCCAGCTGCATCACCTCCCCTAGCAAATATTGCTCTCGGGCGACGTCCTTTTCCGCCCTCGACTTCCATACATCTGCATTACCACGGAGCACAGGCAGTTCGCGCTCCGACTGCTTAACGCGGTCACGGAGTCGCGAGAGCAGAGACAACTCATCCACCCTTGAGCGCGACTGCATTAAAGTATCATCAGGGGATGGCATATTCTGAGTTTCACTCGAAGGACCACTCGATGTGCCCTATCACAAGCCAAGCAAGAGATAATAAGAAGAATAAAGCAATACATGAACAAAAGACTCGAGTGCATTCAAGCATAATAGTGTATCAACAGATACACTCACCAACGACATGTTCCAGACAAAAGACATGCTATTAATTATTACAGATATGACTACTGAGGAGTAAATGGCTTCTTCGACTTAGACTTCGGTTTGGGGGGCCTCATCGAGTCTGTGGCAGTATCAGACACCACAGACTTCCCGCCGGCCCCTGACGCCGCAGCCTCCGCCGCCTTCTTGGCTTGCTGCAGTTCCTCAGAGTACTTCGCAACTGTGTTGATTACCTGCAACCCGTACTTGCCACAGGTAGTTGTGAAAGGAGAAAAGACTACCTAGTGGCCATCCGCGCTGATAGGCATTGCCCTGGAGACCGCAGCAGGATCAACCTCGACTCCATGGGCTTGAACCATTGCAAGTGACATCGAAGCGCCAGCCGCACGGAGTGAGTTCTTGAAGCTTACAGGAATGCCTCCAGCAAGGGACTCCACCAGATCATCTACATTTTCGATCAACTCAGCCTTGGGCGCCAGCTCCTCACGGAGGTGACTGAGCACGTCCTTGGCCTTGGCAAGCGTCCCTTGAATGGCAGCACTACGATCTTCGCCTTCCGAGATAGCACCTACTAAGGCATCATCACGACGGAGTGCCTGGGCGTCGAAGCTCAGACCGTTGGCATCTACACAAGAATCAAGCATTGACACAAAAGTCAGTGCAACAACAAATTCGAAAGGAGAGACACGGCGAAAATCCAAACAAGGGAATACCTGAGAGAGCCTTGGAAATCGAGAAAAGCTGTTCTTCGAACAACTTCTCCCTAGCTATGATGGAGGCGCGCAGATCCTCTTCGCGTTTCTGCGTTTCGTCACGTGCTGTGATTGCCTCATCGCGACTCTTCACCGCCACATCGAGCGCCTTTTCCAGGGAAGCGGCGTCGCGAAGAAGTGCATTATGCTCAGCTGTGACACAAACAAAGGCAGACCGTCAGTCGAATATATCACAAATATGATGTAGAAGAAGCAAAAAACACTCACTTTCAACCACGCGATGGCGATTGTCCAGCATTGCATGCTGGCGACCCATCGCAAGCACCTGCTCCGCCAGGCGAGCGGCTTCCTTCACCATAAGCTGCGACGGGAGAAACAATAAAGGATCAACAGATGGTATGGATGATAAAATTCGACTACAAAAATGAGAAGAAGCAACACTACACATACATGATCCTCCAATGACTCAGAAGTCGATTGACGCGCAGTCATCCGGATAACTATCTGGTGCTCCACCTCGTGTGGAGAACTTGATGAATTATGCCCGGAGTGGGCCGCCAATGGGGGAGAAGGAGTGCGCTCAGCCACTTTCTTGGCCTTGGAGGTCGCGACTCCAGATTCCTTCAAAAATTGGACATCGCCAGAAGATGACGACACCGGCTGATTGCAGAGCAAAACAAACATCAAGAGAATGCAACTCCAAAGAAGAACCAAAAATAAGACTCATATACTTACCAATCAAACTTGTCAAAATTGAAGGTTTGATCCCCGACTCAGATGACGACTCCTTCGGCAGCCGCATCTTCTTGCGGGAAGACGGTGCCACAGTGCTCACAGGAACGATAGGTATTGGCGAGTATGCACCAATCGCCGCGCCTTCCGGAGTCGAAGGAGATGAGGCATCCGAATCCTCGTTGCGAGAACGCTTGTGAGTGTTCGGACCACTCGACTCGGGGGCTTCCTCCTCCCCCTCAGATGGGACGGTCGATTCCGACTCGTCCTCTTCCAAGGCTTCACATGGGATAACCCCCTCAGGAAGAGGGGGCATATAGGGTGACACCCTCCAATCCTGCATACAAGAAACAAGTTAGCACAAGTCAAGAAAAGAGAAGCATTCGACAAACAAAGCTACTTGGTAGCACAACCGTACCTTAGGAGGAGGATTAGCATCATCGAATGGAGGTACGACTGGTTCACTGGGGAGCACATCCTTGGCAGTGTACTTGGTGACCAGTCGCACCCTTTTATCTACCTCACTCGCGGAAATGCCATCAGCAAATACGCAAGTGATATCGTGCGTGCCAGCCCACTAGAACATAGGGTGGACTCTGGCCTGCAGGGGCTAGATGTGGCGGTGCAGCCACATGCGAATGTGGGCGCAGCCTCCCTCTTCTTTAGCCATGCGACTCTCGAGGTCGCAGACGTGCTTGTACAACACATCTGTCTCCGTGGACTCGCCGGGCATCACTACGTTCTTCCAGGAGCGCCTCCTCTTGCACGACGTCGTGGGATCGAAGGGCGCGAGTTCGTAGTGGTCTCCGTTGGCCTTCTGGTCGCAGACGTAGAACCACTTGTCCCTCCACCCTTGGACGGACGCCATGAGTTTGATGTCGAAGTACGTGACGAAGGAGTCGACGTGGATACCGTATCCGCCTACATTGTAGACTACGGAGCCAGACACTGACTGGCGCTTCAGCTTGAAGAGACGTTTGAAGAGACCGAAGTGTGGCTCGATTGCGAGCCATCACTTGCAAAGAGTAATGTAGCAAGCTACATGGAGGATGGAGTTGGGGGACAGCTGGTGCAGCTGGAGCCCATAGAAACAAAGAAGGCCCCTGAAGAAAGGATGCAGGGGCAGCGAGAGACGGCAGATGATGAACGCTAGGAACATCACCCGGAAACTGGCAGGAGGACAAGGGGTTACCTCACCACCGGGGACTCGCGAATCAGCAACCGCGGAAGACAGAACTCCGTCTTGGCGCAGAAGACGGAGCTGAGAAGACTTGATAGTGGACGCGCGCCACGCGCCATTGGTGACGCGAGTGCCCGCACCCTTCTTCTTCCCGGCGACAGCGGCGCTGGTACCCGCAGCGGCGGAGCTGCCATTCTTCTTGGCAGCAACAATGGCGGCGGCAGATTCAGCCGTGGCACCTCCCTTCTTCTTCCCCATCCTGCGGTGGCGATGCGACCAGAGGAAGTAACTAGGGAATACGCGGAGCTGGTCTAGTGCCGCCAGAAAGATGAACTCTAGGAAGCAGAGGAGAAGTAGCAATGGCGACGGAGGCAAAGGCAGAGAAAAGAGCAGATGGGAAAAATTATCATCGCAGCACTACTACTTAACCCCCTGGAAGATGTAATCCAACGGCCAGCAAAAACCCTATCAGACGCGTGGTGTCCATCGTGATCGACACGTGGAAGACCCGAAGTACGAACCGTCCCCCACTACCCCCATTACACGCGTAAATCGAGGAGGCACAGTTAAAACAAAGATTATGCATGCCCGGTCAAGTCAGATTTGGAAAATGGGACCCACCGCTCGTCACGTCCCATCAAACCCGCTCACGCAGGCAACTGAGGTCATCACATCGTTAGCACTAATGTCATCCAAAATTGAGCAGCATAATAGTTCGACTACTTTAGTCCTTGCTCGAGTCTTCGACTCCACCAAGCACTCCGGGGCTACTCCCATAGGGAGCACTAGTTGCGCACCCTACGATTTTTGTTTTCTCTTCTACAGGAACATGTACATTTAAAGCATACCCAATCACTCGAATCCGCGATTCGATTATGGACATGGGTTACTCCCATAGGGAGCGCTGGAAACAAATTCGACCGAAACAAGCAAACAAAAGACGGCAGCAGTCGCAAAAGTTCATTAGTCCCTGCCTGAGTCTTCGACTCAACCAGGCACTCGGGGGCTACTCCCATAGGGAGCGCTGGTCGCGCACCCTATGATTATTTGTACGTCGTACTGTGTGTTGATAACATCCACGCTCGAAGTTTATGGCGACACCGCCTCAGGTTTTTTCCCTACAAAGAGACTGCGTCTCCTGGGTCACCCGAATCATCTCTGCGATGATAAAATTCGGATACCGTGCTTGCAGCATGAAGATAATACCTGAATAAGGCCTAGTAACGCATTTGCTGCGCACTACCACAGATATATTCGTGCCTACAGGTACGATGAACATGCCTTGACGGACGCGTCGAGTGCTCACACCCATATACTGGAATTCGACTCCTGTAATAACTCCACGGCTTGAGTTGAATTACACCAGCACTTTTCCGAATTCAACTTCGGGGACTCGAGTTCGAGTAGATTCCGTTGTTTTACCCTAAGGTAGTTAACTGATACCGATACATCGGTTAAATTAGGCACGCACATCAACAATCCTGATGACACAAACAGAGCAGTCGAAAAAATACCCACTCATGCACTCGAAAGGCTTCATAAAGTCCCCAGTCGAATCTACGATTCCACTGGACACTCAGGGGCTACTGACATGGGTATACCCTACAGGTACTCGAGTTTGGTATATACGACCTGAATTCAACGGAAGCGGCGTCGTCAAGGCCCAAATGGAGAACTCGAGTAACCTACGGACTCTTGATTGCATGCAGAACAAGAAGAAGCTAAAGATAGAAAGTTTAAAGGGAAACCCCTAACCTGTAACCGACTCGACCTACTACCTGAGACCTAGCCTATCTATATAAAGGCTAGGAGGGGCGGCGAGGAGGACACACGCAACCTTAGTTTCCTCAACCCTCACCAAATTGCATATGCGCACCATTGTAATCTTCGATTCCTCTAATAATTCCACGAGCAGACAAGCAGGAGTAGGGACCTCCATGAGGCCTGGACCTGGGTAAATGTTCGAGTCCCATGTGTGCTTGTTTGCTAGCCGATTGATGCTTCCAGCACTCCCTCCTTCTACAAAACCCAAGTCCATAACAATGGGCATTGATGAGTTAAACCCTCGTCACTCCCGTGATGACAACAAGCTGCCACAAGAACAAGTTATCAATAACAAAGAACAAGATCTAGATATTGACAAGAATACTAGATCAGGGATTTCTCCAAATGAATGGAGAGGAGTTGATGTGCTTGATTCGTGATGACTATGACAATTTTTGTCCTCCTTCAACCCCCTAGAGTTCGAAGCCTTCGGGTGGTTGAAGAGGGAGATCTAGAGAGGGAGCTCTTGCAAAGGGTCTGATGCTTTTCGAATGAATCAAGAGATCTGCTCATTGGGAAAGAAGGGATATTTATACCCCCTTCCAAATTCAAGCCGTTGGAGCCTTTGGGGGCCGGATTATCCGGCCTGGGGAAAACTCTGCCCCAGACGCGGATTATCCGGCAGAAAAACCTACGATAGACAGAAGCTTACACAGACTTGCCTTTGACACCTTCTCCTGGGGACCAAATTATCCGGCCCTAGGGGAGGGCCAGATTATCTGGCTGGGGAAAAAATCCGCCCCAGCCATGGAATATCCGGGGAAAATTACGCCCCCAGACAGAAGCTTGCACAGGAGCTCACTTGGGCGATTCCCCTGGGGCCGGATTATCCGCCCCAACATGAGGGCCGGATTATCCGGTCCAGGGAGAAAATCCGCCCCATGGCCGGAATTTTCCGAGGGAAAATTCTTCCCCGAGACAGAGGCTTGTGCAGAGCTACCCCTGGCCAAGGTGGTCTGGCCGGATTATCCGGCCCCCAAACTCACAAAACTTTCCTGCAACACTTAGTACACATTAGAGAATCCATGGTATTGTTATCTAACACACAAACCATAAGAAATCATGAAATGTTCTTTCAATCTCCCCCTTGGTGTTAGATGACAATACTAGGATTTGCAAGAGAGGATCACAAGACCACCAACAAAATCATGGAGGAGACTCCCCCTCAATGTGTGCATATTAGAAGTTTGCATTTGAATACAAATGCACACAAATAGGTGTGAGACTATTCCACTGAAATATAAACAACATAATCATACCACCAAGATAGGGAGAGAGGCGTCCTTGAAATAGCCACAATTATCAACGTGATAACCAATATAAGCGCCTTCCTCGAGATAGATTCCCAGCATAATAGGATATGAATAGATGAATCCATAGGCATAATCCATGAGATAAATCCAGACGTCCATAGACACAGAGTCACAAACAAACCACAAACCACAAATGAAGTTCAACGCTAAATGGGCACAAGTAAGAAAAAAACGAATGAAAAAGTGCAAATGCTTGTGCCCGACCCATGCAAATCCTCGGAGACCTAATAGAACTGCTTCTCCCCCTTTGGCATCGAGACGCCAAAAAGGAAGAAGAGCGATACTAACGCCCCAAGGTATCACTCGTAGTCGTCATCCTTGTCCTCGTCCTCGTTCTCGTTCCCATCATTGTCCTCATCCTCAAGCTCCTCAGTGTCATCGTCCTCTTTATCAGCAGTGGCCGCAGAGGGGAACAAGTGACGCTCCATCTCGCCATAGTTAAGCCCAGAGGAAGAGTTCCACCGGGCATAAGGAGTGGGAGGAGTAGGAGCCGGGGGATCACTAGAAGCACTTGACACGTGGTGAAGGATGATCTGCTGAGAGTGAGCCAACTCATGGCGCTGCTTGTACGCGTCGTACTGGCCCTTGCGTGTGTCCACACCCATGCAGAGGATGTTCTGCTAGAACCAGTTCAACTGCTTGATCTCACGAGCAATAGGGGGCATTGGAGGCCTGCGACATCTCTCATGAGGCCCTCAGGAGCAGAAGAGGGGTCAGAGGTCTTCTGAAGCTTGGTGTAGATCTTCTTTGCCTTGTGCACAACATCAATGTTGAAATCCTCAGAGGGAAGCAGGTGCTTGATGAGCATCATAATGTAGGGAGCATAAGGAATGGATAGCCGGTTGAACATATCATTAGTCAGTTCATGGTAGATGAAGTCCATCACATCCAGCCTGTACTGCACGGACTCATCCTCGCACGAGGCAACCTCATGAGAGAAGGCTAGGATATGGACAAGGTGACCACGGATGTTGTCATTGTTGCCTCCACTTGGAGTGATGGAGTCACGGAAGAGGCCCACCAAGGCATCATAGATGGGAGCAAGACTAGCAAGAGTGCCCACAATGCCATTGTCCATTGTGCAAGGAGAGAGAACTACATATTTATTGGGCTTCAGTTGGGTGATGATGCGGTGGCCACTAGCCGTATCCCTGTTGCGGAAAGAGTATCCAAGCACCTCACCAAACACACGGAAATCAGCAGTCATCGGCCTGTCACGAGTCATCCACTTCATAGTGCGATGCTCATCTCCACAAATAACCAAAGTGGAAAAGAACTGCTTCACCACCTCAGAATCATATGAGCACTGGAGAGCCATGAGATGGTGCAGCCCCATTCGCTCAACCACATACATGGCAGCAACAAGGTGGGGCTTGTCCAAAGCCTCAGCAAGAATCAACGGGTTCATAGGCCTAATGTTCAGCCTGGCATACACATCTTCATAAATTCGCTTATGCTCAGCACACCAAAAGCGAGAATCCCCCAGCTCAGAATCACGTGGCAACTCAGCAAACAAATCACGGTGACAGATGGAGGAATAAGTGACGGGATTCAAAGCCTTGTAGTTGATCTTGGGCTCTTTGCCCTTCATTTTGGACACACCCCTCCTGGATCTCTCCCTTTTCTCTTGCTCCGCCATGCGGTCAGCCTCTTTCTTTCTTCTCCTCAGCTCAACTTTGTCCATAGTATTACCCTCACTATCTACCCCGAAATAGATAGTGCCAGGACGACGCTTGTAAGTCTTGGGAGCACTGGAACCACTTGTGAAGAGAACAAGGTCGATATCATGGGGATAAGCATACACACAAGTCCAAGAGAGAGCGTGGAAAAGGTAGTCCAAAAGTTCATAGGATAATTTTACTCAATGCACACAACATGGTGAAACTGAACCAGATTTGATTCTGTCAGGCCAGATTATCCGGCCTAGCCAAGGGTGGATAATCCGGCCCTGGCAAAAAAATTTCAACTTCACCTAGGTTGAATGCAAAGAGTAGATCAGGCCTAGAAACTGCAAGACTACGATTTCTACACGAAACAACATCCTTCTAGACAATGTTCCACCCAACAAATAACACATCTAGCCAAATATGGGGAGAGAGGGAGTTACCCTCACTCATTGGAGGAAGAACGTGGAGGAGAAGGTACCCGGAGGTGCGGAGAAGAAGATCCGGGGAGGCCCAAAAAATCCGGTGGCCGGAGAGGCTCCGGGGAGGGTGGGGGACGGCAGGCGGTGGCTGAGGACGAGGAGAGGGTTGGGGGAGAAGTGATGCTCGTTATGAGCCCTTCCCCCTGATCCCTGCCCTTTAAGATGAAATCCGCCAGGGCCAGATTATCTGTCCTACACTTGGGTCGGATTATCCGGCCTCAAATCTAGGATTCTGTTGAACACAGAACCAGGCCCGCGCGTCCCCAAACAACACCCCCACAAGGTGTAAAAGGGACTTATGTGCTAGAATAGATGGCTTAGGGGTAGGAAAAGGCTTAGGATTAAGAGAGCCATACTGAGATGGTACTAGACACTCAAAATTGCAAAATCCAAATAAAATAAAAGCCAAGATTGAGTGTGATTCCCATAAGAACATGTGATAGCAAATAACATCCAAAAAGAGCTAATTCTCCTCAAGGGAGAGGGCGGTGGCTGAGGCCACCTTGTTGGAGTGTATGGTGTGACACCGCGAAGATATATCTTGGGTTCACGACCAATACTCATCAATAAGCTCACATATCACCAAATGATATTAAGAGAAATGATTTAACTTGCTTTTGGCATTATGGGGGAGGGTTAGCCCAATGAGTTAGGACCACACTCCCCCAATATCCATGCACACACCTAGACCAAAGAAGGATTGAGATGTACGAGTGAGTGCATGGGTAATCAAGACAAACTCCTGGAATCAATGATATTTAGCTCATTCCTCAAGTAGAAGAATCTTGCTTCATCAAGTGGCTTTGTAAAGATATCCGCAAGTTGGTTCTTCGTGCTCACAAAGGATAGATCAATATCGCCGGGAGCAACATGGTCTCGAATAAAATGATTCTGAATCTCAATATGCATCATCCTTGTGTGCTGAACAGGATTGTATGCAATTTTGATTGCACTTTCATTATCACATAAAAGAGGCACTTTGTCACAATTGACACCGTATTCCTTTAAAGTTTGCCTCATCCACAATAGTTGAGTGCAAGCGCTGGCAGCAGCAACATATTCAGCTTCGGTGGTGGAGAGAGATATATAATTCTGCTTTTTAGATGACCAACATAGAAGAGATCTTCCCAAGAATTGACAAGCTCTAGAAGTGGATTTCCGATCATCCTTATCACCAGCACAATCTGAGTCAGTATAACCACATAAAGAGAAATTGGAGCCCTTGGGATACCAGAGACCAAAGTTGGGGGAATGAACCAAATATCGAAAGATCCTCTTGACCGCCACTAAGTGGCTTTCTTTAGGAGATGCTTGATACCTTGCACACACCCCCACACTCAACACTATATCGGGTCTAGATGCGCAGAGGTAAAGAAGAGAGCCGATCATGGACCGGTATACCTTTTTGTCCACATCTTTACCATGTGGGTTAAGATCAAGGTGACATTTTGTTTGCATCAGAGTGGCGACACCATTTAGATCCGTCATCTTGAATCTCTTGAGCATGTCTTGGATGTACTTTGCTTGATTAATAAAGGTTCCTTCTCTAACTTGCTTGATCTCGAATCCAAGAAAGAACCGTAATTCCCCCATCATAGACATCTCAAACCTGTCAGTCATAAGCTTTGAAAATTCATCATTAAAAGTTTTATTAGTAGAACCAAAGATGATATTGTCTACATATAGTTGGCATACAAAGAGATCCCCCTTAACCTTCTTAGTAAAAAGAGTGGGATCGATTTGCCCAACTTTGAAGCCACGATCTAACAAAAGCACTTTAAGGTGCTCATACCACGCACGAGGGGCTTGTTTAAGGCCATAGAGTGCCTTATCGACTTTGTAGACATGGTTCGGAAAGTCAGGATCCTCAAAACCCGAGGGTTGCTTTACATATACCAACTCATGTAGAGGACCATTAAGGAAGGCACTCTTGACGTCCATTTGCTGCAACTTAAAATTGTTATGGGCAGCATAAGCAAGAAGGATACGGATGGACTCAAGGTGAGCCACTGGAGCATAGGTCTCGCCGAAGTCAATGCCCTCAACTTGAGAGTAACCCTGCGCCACAAGTCTTGCCTTGTTCCTCACAACAATGCCATTCTCATCTTGCTTGTTTTTGAATATCCACTTGGTGCCGATAACATTGCGGCACTCTTTGGGTTTCTCCATGAGTTTCCAGACTCTGTTGCGCTTGAAATTATTCAACTCCTCATGCATAGCAACAACCCAATCTGGATCTTCAAGAGCTTCAAAGACCTTCTTAGGTTCCACCATAGAGATATGAGCTTGATGCTCACCAAAACTGGCCAATTCTCTTCTTGTAGAAACCCTTCGTCAAAGATCACCAACAACCTTGTCGAGAGTGTGACCCCTCAACTCAAGGTTTCATCAACTCGAGCCTTGCGACGAAGTTCAATAAGTTTGTTGTCTCTTGGGGGAGTAGATTCATCACTTGAATCTTCATTGGAAGCATTTACTCAACCTTGATCAGGAACTGGAATATCAACAACAGGTGGGGGTGACGCGTGCCCTTGAGGTGAGTCAATAGCCATAACAGGAGGCTGCTGAACTGGAGAGTCAGTGCCGGATAATCCGGCCAATGGAGGGGCCGGATAATCCGGCCTGGGAGTATTTGTAGGAGCTTCATCAGGAAGCCTGGGGTTTGCTTGAACTGGCGAGGGGCCGGATAATCTAGGGCTTGCCGGAAAATCCGTCCTGGAGCTTGCGTTGATATCTTCACCACCAGGAGCAATATGGTCAGCTGGAGCAGGGTGGCCGGATAATCCGGTGTCCACCGGATAATCCGGCCTGGATTTTTCTGGAACAGCTTGACCTTCAGTAGTTGATGGAGATGGTGCAGAATTTTCTCCCGTGGTGGGAACTTGTTGGGCATGTGTAGATGAGGGATCTTCATGGGAAGAGCATTGTCCTTCCCGATCCGCCACAAGGGGTTCCTCAATGGGGCGGAAAAATCCCACGCCCATTCTTCTTATGGCCTCCTGGGGTATTTCAACATCTGCATCACAAACACCAACTTGCTCCGCACGGGAACCGTCCATTTCCTCGAACACCACACTACAAGATTCTACAACAGTTCCGGAGAGCTTATTGTAGACTCTATAAGTGTGGGATTCGGCACCATAACCAATAAAAATACCTTATAGAGCCTTAGATTCAAACTTAGATAAACGAACTCCCTTGATAAGAAAGAAACACTTACACCCGAATACCCGAAAGTATGAGATGTTTGGCTTGTTACCGGTAAGTATTTCATACGGGGTCTTGTCCAAGATCTTGCGGAGGTATAATCGGTTGGATGAATGACAAGAAGTAGAGATTGCTTCAGCCCAGAAGTTATATGGAGATTTAAATTCGGCTAACATTGATCTTGCCATATCCATTAGAGTTTGATTCTTCCTCTCGGCTAAACCATTTTGTTGAGGGGTGTACGCAGCGGAATATTGATGTCTTATCCACTCTTCACTTAGGAACTCATTTAAGGTGTAGTTCTTGAACTCAGAGACGTTATCACTCCTTATAGCCAAAATGGGCACGTTGTGTTGACGTTGAACCTCGTTGGCGAAGTCGATGACAGTTTGTTGAGTTTCGCTCTTCAACTTGAAGAAATAAACCCAAGTGTATCTTGAGTAATCATCAACAATCACTAGACAATAGTTCTTCCCACCGAGGCTTGCATGAGATGGAGGTCCGAAGAGGTCCACATGAAGAAGCTCCAAAATCCTTTTTGAAGAGATAAGAGTTTTCCTTCGATGAGGTGAGTCATGCATTTTCCCTTCAACACACGCCCTGCAAACACGATCTTTGGCAAAGGAGACATTTTCTTTTAGTCCAAGGATGTGGCCACCCTTGTGGAGGCTTTACAAAGTTCTCATATTGACGTGGGCTAGTCAGCGATGCCATAGCCAACCCGCGCCAGCCTTTCCGAAGAGACACATCGGGCCTATAGTGGTTTTCCCTGAAAAGTCCACCACATACAGGTCATTTTCGACATATCCCACGAAAGGGACTTTTAGAGACTTGCTCCACAAGAGTACCACCAAATCAGCATCAATATAAACTGCAAAGCCCATCTTACCAAGGGCGCGAACTGAAAGTAAGTTGTACCCGAGGGTCTCAACAAGCATGACTTCCACGAGAGAGATATCGTGAGCCACCACAACTTTGTCGAGACCCAATACATGAGATTTTGACTTGTCACCATAGGAGACGGTTATGTGATCATGGTTTGGCCGCATCTCCGTGATGATCTCCTTGCTTCCGGTCATATGACTCGTGCAACCGCTATTGAGTACCCATTTAGAACCACCGAAAGCATAGCCCTGCAAGAAAATTACTTCTTGGTTTTAGGTACCCATTTTTCAATGGGTCCTCTCATGTTAGTGATAAGGGTCTTGGGAACCCAAATAGACCAAGGAATGTAGCACTCATAAGGCCCTACATAACTAGCATAAACATCACCATAATAATCGCAATATAGTTTAAAGTTAGGATTGTTGACCCCTGCAAAACCATCATAATTAGTCTTGTCATTGGTAATGTTGCTAGTCTTTAGTTGAGCAGTCTTGCTCTTCTTCTTATTCTTCTTGTTTTTCTTGCTTTTTGTCTTGGGTATGTAACCAAGACCTTCTTTACTATTGTTTGTCCTTTGCCTGCTCAGTATCTCATCAATAACTCCTTTATCTTTGTGTTGAGAACTTCTTGCAATGTCTTCTTTTCTAGAGGATGAAGTGGAGGTACTTGGCATATCATACCGTTTCAATTGAGTTTGGAGCTAGTCATGAGACTCATTTAAAGTAGAATGATCACTCTTGAATGCCTTGTGAGCACTTTCAAGATTATCAAACTTCTCCAAAAGTCTCGCATGAACAGCCCCAAAGTCAATCTTTTCTTTCTTTAGTTTCTTTACCTTGGCAAGAGCATGGTCATGAGCTACAGCTTCTTCTTATGACTCCTCAATGAATTCGAGTCTCTCTTCCAAAGATAATCGAGCTTCCTCTTCCTCTTCCAAGGCATTCTTCAAAGAAGCTATCTCCAAGGCATCTTCTCTTTCAATTCTGCCATTTTCTTCAAGAAGATCTTCGGCTTGAGCAAGTTGACTCATAATAGGATCAACATGGAGTTTGTGTTCACCTTGTAGGTTAGTGAAAAAGGTATCCAAAGCAATAACTTCTTTCATTTTAATACTATCATGATCTTCCATATCCAAAATTATGTTAGTCTTAGGAAATGAAGATCTAGAAGTTGATACCTCGGACCCTCTTGCCATTAGGCAAGTGGCGTTGTTGTTGATGATGTTCTCATTTGGCGAGTCGAAGAGAGATGAAGGAGTCGATGTGGTGGCTATAGCAGCCACCTCGTGTGAACTATCATCATCCTCTTCATCTTCACTTGCAGAGGAGCATTCTTCTTGTGCAACTAAAATGATCTTGGGTTGCTTCTTGAAGGGGCCATTCTTCTTAATAAATGGATTCTTATTTGGTGCTTTAGATTTCTCTTTAAGAATGAGCCTACCACCATTGTCTTCTCTATTTTGATACGGACACTCGGCTACAAAGTGCATTCTATCTCCACAGTTGTAACAAGTTCTCAATCTTGGGCCACTTTCTCTTCTTCCATTTGACCCGTTCTTGCGCTCAAGTTCCGACTTGTCTTTGGCAGGGTCCTTCCAAAAGTTCCTTGCATAAAATGACATGTACTCACCATGAGCACGTTTGACTTCATCGGGGCAGTCCATGGAGGTCCCCTCAAAAGCTCTTTCATCTTCCTCTTGCTCAACAACATTGGCTTTGAGAGCCACATTGACACCCTTTTGCATTCCAATGGCACGAGCACGGGCATCTTCAGCATTCTTTGCTGCCACTTTGAATGACGCCATTTCTTGCATGACTTCATTGGATGTCATTTGATGATAGTTATGTCTACCTTGCAGGCTCTTCAAGTCCGTTGGCTCGGAAGGCATTAAGGCACTCACATATTTCGTTTTTATCCACGCATCATCAATGTGAGTGGCCCCATGCTTTCGAAATGTTGTTGCTATGCCCTTGAGTCTTTTGTACATGTCCTCATGGTTTTCACCATCCAACATGTAGAATCCCTTAGGTTCATTACTAAGGGCATCATACCTGTTCCTTATCGTGCTTTCATTTCCAACAAAGAGATCCGTAAGAGCATCCCAAGCTTCTTTAGCTGTGTTGAGATGTTCAATGTGTGGCATATCCTTGGGACCCACACCCAGCTGTATCATGTGGAGAGCGGTGGCATTCAACTGGCTGTCCACAACTTCTCTTCTCGTTAGATTGGTTTGATCTCCAATATGAAGACCATCTTCAATGATCCTCCACAATTCAATAGAGGAGCTGCAAACATGAGATTTCATTAGGAATTTCCATTGATTGAAAGAGGATGCAGTGATCTTGGGTGGATCATCCCTATTGTTTATATGAGGATGAGGGATAGGTGGGTTGGGGAATATATGTGGCGAACCTCACTATATTCCTCCTTACCACTTCCCTTCTTGGAGGTGGAACCATTAAGTTTTTCACCTTCCGCATCATCATCCTTGGATCCAGTGTTACCCTTTTCCTTAGATGATGGTGTGGCAGCCTCAGAGGAGGATGGAGATGGGGCTATGGATGATGTGAGGCGAGCAATCATTTGATTCATCTCCTCCATCTTGGCCTCAAAGGATTTCAACAAGGTTGTTTCCAACGACTTGAGATCATCCATTCTGACCTTATCCACAGCCTCATTCCCATCATCCTTGGTACCCATACTACTCTTAGGCGGTTAAGCCCGAATTAAGATCCGGGGCTCTGATACCAATTGAAATGGATCGTATGGGAACCTAGAGGGGGGTGAATAGGTGCTACACCAATTTTTAACACTTTTTCAATTTTAGGATTAGCACAAAGGGTAAATTCTCTAGATAAACTATTAGGTGGAATTTCCCTATATGCAAACCTATCTACTAGCGAGTAAAGAGTGAGTGGAAGAGGAACGGGTAAACCGAAGTGAAGCACGCGGAGACATAGGATTTGTTTGATCACAGTTCCTTCCTTGTTAAGGGAAGTACGTTTGCGTTGGAGGGGTGGGCGGTACTAAGACCACCACGCCACAATAGGCCTCACCCTATTTTCCGATGGATCTCGCCACCAAAGGCCTGATCCACCGTTCCACTATAGGTACTCTTCGAGGCGGGCACCGACGCCTTTACACAACTAGCGAGGCAACAACTCCACAACAACTTGGAGGCTCCCGAAATGACAACAAGCTGCCACAAGAACAAAGTTATCAAATACAATAAACAAGATCTAGGTATTGACAAGAATACTAGATTAGGGATTTCTCCAAGTGAATGGAGAGGAATTGAAGCGCTTGATTCATGATGATGATGAACTTCTCCTCCTTCAATTCCCCCAAAGATCAAGACCTTCGGGTGGTTGATGTGGGAGATCAAGAATGAGAGCTCTTGCACAATGTCTGGACAATTTTGAATGAATCAAGAAGTCTGAACGTTGGGGAAGAAGGGGTATTTATACGCCCCTTCAGAAACCAGCCGTTGGACACTTTGGGGGCCGGATTATCCGGTCTAGGGAAAACACCACCCCAGACTCAGAATATCCAGCAGATAATCCGCCCCCTATCAGAGCGTCGCGCCGAGCTTGCCCTCGATCAACTTCTGGGGGCCGGATTATCCGGTCCTATGCGAGGGCCAGATTATCCGGCCTGGGGAGGAAACACCGTCCCAGTTCGGATTTTCTGGGAGAAAATCTGACCGGATACCGAGCGACGCGCCTTGGCTCCTTTTGCTCGAAAACTGGGGGTCGGATTATCCGGCCCATGCGACAGCCGGATTATCTGGCCTGGGGAGGAAAAACCGCCCCAGTTCGGATTTTCCGGGAGAAAATCTGACTGGATACCGAGCGACGCGCCTTGGCTCCCTTTGAGCAATGAGGTAGGCTGGATCATCCGGCCCTTAGTGGGGCGGATTATCCGGCCCCCCTCAAAGCTTCCTGCACACTTAGCGCACATGAATAATCTCCACAGTATTGTTATCTAACACGCAAAACATAGGAAAACATGAAATGTTCTTTCAGCCACCTCCTACAGAATCCCACCTTCCATTTAATATCGAGAAATCCCCCCACAGGTCGGCTTCCTCTCTTCCAGATCCAGCTCCCCCATCCCGTCGCCCCTAACTCTAGCACGAGGTCGCCACCACGTATCGATGTTGACTGGCTCGATGACACCCTCAACAACGACACCAACCCCCCTCCCCCATGACAAGATATATGGCAACGTGCCATCTTTGCAAGAGTCACTGCAAGGAAAGAATCTTGTCAATTGGCTCACTATTTAGTGTTCATCTCGTACCTAGTTATTTCGAGAAATCAATGGTATATTCTCCAACACTCATACAATTTAAATTCATCTCATACCTGTCAGCATATTAAAATCATTAATTTAATGTGTGTTTTTGGTGCATAGACTGTCCCATCAATGCAAGGGCACATTTCAATAAACTCACATGAGATATTGTGCAATTCCGAGCTTGTGGGTGGACATACACGGTTGAAGTGCAAAAGGGCCATCTAAGACTCGGTTGGGAGGTGGAGGGTGGTGTCGGTTCATTTCTGATAACCATCTCACCGGAGATGGTCAGTTGGTGTGCTTTTCTTTGCAAGGAGACAAACTAAGGATAACTATCATCTATCTAAACAATGTTGGCAAAGAGGAAGAAGATGACGAAGAAAAGGAAGAAGATGAGAAACCACCTATAGAGCAGTTATCTCCAATTATATCCCATAGATGCAAACTTACCGACGATGAGAATGATCACCTCCAACGAATCATCCCTCCAAGTAATTCCATCATTGGGGTGCCATTTGTCACCTGCTTGACAAAGATGAATGTCAAGAGGCGCCTTATGGTTAGTATATCATGTCAACAAAGCTGTACATCTCGATCTACTATATATATTACTTGTGATAATGGTCGCATGTAACATTGTGTCATCTTACCTTTGCATCATAGAAATTACCTAAGGACATGGTTTATCATCTTCATATCCCTGAAAATGGCTTGGTTGGACTACGCGTTGGAGCACGAGGTGGCATCAGCACCGTCGAGTACAAGACAAATATTGATGGCTGCATCTCCTTCACCACTGACGGGTGGACTAACTACCTCCAAACCGAACATCTCTAGATAGGGCAAGCCAAACTCATCACTGCGAGGTTGACCACCGCGCACAGGGACCTGCATATAATATTCATCATCGACATCATCAATGATTTGGCATCCCTGTCAGACTCCGACTTGTAGGAGTGATACTCGGAGGAGTATGCTGAGGAGAGGGAGAGGGTTGGGGGAGAAGTGCTGCTCGTTATGAGACCTTCCCCTAATCCCTGCCCTTAAAGATGAAATCCGCCAGGGCCGGATTGTCCGACCTATACTTGGGCCGGATTATCCGGCCTAAAATCTGAATTTATGTTGTACACAGATTCAGGCCCGCGCGTCCCCAAACAACGCCCCACAAGGTGTACAAGGGACTTGTGTGCAAGAATAGATGGCTTAGCGGTAGGGAAAGGCTTGGGATTAAGAGATCCAAACTGAGATGGTACTACACACTCAAAGTTGCAAGAACCAAATCAACTAAAATCCAAAATTGAGTGTGATTCCCATAAGAACAAGAGATGAGCTAAAACAACCAAAAAGATCCACAAAAATCCAACTCTCCTCATGGAAGAGGGCGGTGGCTGAAGCCACCTTGTTGGAGTGTATGGTATGACACCGCGAAGATATATCTTGGGTTCATGACCAATACTCATCAATAAGCTCACATATCACAAAATGATATTAAGAGAAATGACTGAACTTGCTTTCGGCATTATGGGGGGAGGGTTAGCCCAATTAATTAGGACCACACTCCCCCTATTTCCATGCCCACATCTAGACCAAATAAGACTGAGATGTACGAGTGAGTGCATGGGTAATCAAGACAAGCTCCTTGAATCAATGATATTTAGCTCATTCCTCAAGTAGCAGAACCTTGCTTCATCAAGTGGCTTCGTGAAAATATCAGCAAGTTGGTTCTTCGTGCTCACAAAAGATAGATCAATATCGCCTCGGGCAACATGGTCTCGAATAAAATGATTCTGAATCTCAATATGCTTTGTCCTTGTGTGTTGTATTGGATTGTACGCAATTTTGATTGCACTTTGATTATCGCATAAAAGAGGCACTTTGTCACAATTGACACCGTATCCCTTTAAAGTTTGAATCATCCATAATAACTGAGTGCAGGCACTAGTAGCAACAACATATTCAGCTTCGGCGGTGGAGAGAGAGATACAATTCTGCTTTTTAGATGACCAACACACTAGAGATCTTCCCAAGAATTGACACGCTCTAGAAGTGGATTTCCGGTCATCCTTATCACTGGCCCAATCTGAATCAGTATAAACACATAGAGAGAAATTGGAGCCCTTGGGATACCATCGACCAAAGTTAGGGGAATGAACCAAATATTGAAAGATCCTCTTGACCGCCACTAAGTGACTTTCTTTAGGAGCTTCTTGATACCTTGCACACACCACCACACTCAACACAATATCGGGTCTAGATGTGCAGCGGTAAAGCAGAGAGCCGATCATGGACCGGTATACCTCTTGGTCCACATCTTTACCATGGGGGTTAAGTTCAAGATGACATTTTGTTTGCATCGGAGTGGCGACACCATTAAGATCCGTCATCTTGAATTTCTTGAGCATGTCTTGGATGTAATTAGCTTGATTGATGAAGGTTCCTTCTCTAAGTTGCTTGATCTCGAATCCAAGAAAGAACCGTAATTCCCCCATCATAGACATCTCAAACCTGTTAGTCATAAGCCTTGAAAATTCATCATTAAAAGCTTTATTAGTAGAACCAAAGATGATGTCGTCTACATATAGTTGGCATACGAAGAGCTCCCCCTTAACCTTCTTAGTAAAAAGAGTGGGATTGATTTTCCCAACTTCGAAGCCACGGTCTAGCAAAAGCTCTTTAAGGTGCTCATACCACGCACGTGGGGCTTGTTTAAGGCCATAGAGTGCCTTATCGAGTTTGTAGACATGGTTCGGGAAGTTAGGATCCTCAAATCCTGGGGGTTGCTTTACATATACCAACTCATGTAGAGGACCATTAAGAAAAGCACTCTTGACGTCCATTTGCTGCAATTTAAAAATGTTATGGGCAGCATAAGCAAGAAGGATACAGATGGATTCAAGCCGAGCCACAGGAGCATAGGTCTCGCCGAAGTCAATGCCCTCATCTTGGGAATAGCCTTGTGCCACAAGTATCGACTTGTTCCTCACAACAATGCCATTCTCATCTTGCTTGTTTTTAAATATCCATTTAGTGCCGATAACATTGCAGTAATCCTTGGGCTTCTCCACGAGTTTCCAGACCTTGTTGCGCTCGAAATTATTCAATTCTTCATGCATAGCAACAACCCAGTCCAGATCTTCAAGAGCTCTAAATAATTTCTTGGGTTCCATCATTGTGTGAGCTTGATGCTCACCAAAACTTGCCAATTCCCTTCTTATGGAAACCCTTTGTCGAAGATCACCTACAACCTTGTTGAGAGAGTGACCCCTTAACTCAAGGTTCCGATCAGCACGAGCCTTGCGACAAAGTTCAATAAGCGAGTTGTCTCTTGGTGGAATAGTTTCATCACTTGAATCTTCATTGGAATCATTTGCTTGACCTTGATTAGAATTCGGATTAGAAGTACTGGGGGTGATGAAGCATGCCCTTGAGGTGGGTCAGCAGCCGTAACAGGAGGCTACTGAACAACCGGTGATTCAGGGCCAGATAATTCGGCCGATGGTGAGACCGAATAATCCGGCCTGGGAGAACTTGTTGCAACTTCATTAGGCTGCCTGGGACTTGCGTGAACTAGCGAGGGGCCGGATAATCCGGGGTTAGCCAGAAAATCCGGCCTGGAGCTTGCAGCGATTTCTTCAATACCAGGAGCAGTTTGGTCGTCAGGAGAGAGGTGGCCGGATAATCCGGTATCAACCGGATAATCCGGTGTCAACCGGATAATCCATCCTGGAGCTTTCTGGAGCAGTTGCTTGATCTTCAGCAATTGATGGAGATGGTGTAGAAGTTACTCCCATGGTTGGAACATGTTGAGTATGTGTTTATGAGGGCTCTTCATGAGTAGAGCATTGTCCTTCCCGATCTGCCACAAGGGGTTCCTCAATGGGGGAAAATCCCACGCCCATTCTTCTTATGGCATCTTGGGGTATTTCAACATCTGCATCACAAACATCAACTTGCGCCGCACGGGAGCCGTCATTTTCTTTGAACACCACACTACAAGATTCTACAATAGTTCCAAAGAGCTTATTGTAGACTCTATAAGTGTGGGATTCGACACCATAACCAACAAAAATACCTTCTAGAGCCTTAGATTCAAACTTAGATAAACGAACTCCCTTGATGAGAAAGAAACACTTACACCCGAATACCCGAAAGTATGAGATGTTTAGATTGTTACCGGTAAGTATTTCATATGGAGTCTTGTCCAAGATTTTACGGAGGTATAACCGGTTGGATGAATGATAAGCGGTAGAGACTGCTTTAGCCCAGAAGTTATATGGAGACTTGAATTCGGCAAGCATTGACCTTGCCATATCCATTAGACTCCGATTCTTCCTCTTGGCTACACCATTTTGTCGAGGGGTGTACGCAGCGGAATATTGATGTCTTATCCCCTCTTCACTTAGGAACTCATTTAAGGTGTAGTTCTTGAACTCAGAGGCGTTATCACTTCTTATAGCCAGAATAGGGACATTGTGTTGACGTTGAACCTCGTTGGCGAAGTCGATAACCGTTTGTTGAGTTTCACTCTTCAACTTGAAGAAATAAACCCAAGTGTATCTTGAGTAATCATCAACGATCACAAGACAGTACTTCTTCCCACCGAGGCTTGCATGAGATGGAGGTCCGAAGAGGTCGACATGAAGGAGCTCTAAGATCCTTTTTGACGAGATAATAGTCTTCCTTCGATGAGGAGAGTCATGCATTTTTCCTTCAACACAAGCCCTGCAAACACGATCTTTGGCAAAGGAGACATTTTCTTTTAGTCCAAGGATGTGGCCACCCTTGTGGATACTTTGCAAAGTTCTCATATTGACGTGGGCTAGTCGGCGATGCCATAACCAACCCGCGTCAGCCTCTCCGAAAAGACACATCGGACCTATAGTGGTTTTCCTCGAAAAGTCCACCATGTACAGGTCATTTTTGACATATCCCACGAAAGCGACTTTTAGAGACTTGCTCCACAAGAGTACCACCAAATCAGCATGAATAAAAACTGCAAAGCCCATCTTACCAAGGGCGTGAACTGAAAGTAAATTGTAACCAAGGGTCTCAACAAGCATGCCATCCACGAGAGAGATATCGTGAGCCACCACGACTTTGCCGAGACCCAATACCTCAGATTTTGACTTGTCACCATAGGGGACGGTTATATGATCATTATTTGGCCGCATCTCCGTGATGATCTCCTTGCTTTCGGTCATGTGACTCGTGCATCCGCTATTGATTACCCATTTAGACCCACCGGAAGCATAGCCCTGCAAGAAAGTTACTTCTTGGTTTTAGGTACCCATTTTTCAATGGGTCCACTCATGTTAGTGATAAGGGTCTTGGGGGCCCAAATAGACCAAGGAATGTAACAATCATAAGTACCTACATAACTAGCATAAACATCACCAAAATGATCGCAATATAACTCAAAGTTAGGATTGTTAGCCCCTGCAAAACCATCATAATTAGACTTGTCATTGGTGGTGGTGCTAGTCTTTGTTTGAGAAGTCTTGCTCTTCTTCTTCTTCTTCTTCTTCTTCTTCTTGTTTTTCTTGTTCTTTGTCTTGGGAATATAACCAAGACCTTCTTTTCCACTGTTTGTCCTTTTCTTGCTCAGTATCTCATCTAAAACTTCTTAACCTTTGTGTTGAGAACCTCTTGCAAGTTCTTCCTTTCCATAAGATGATGTGGAGGTGCTTGGCACATCATACATCTTTAATTGAGTTTGGAGCTGGTCATGAGACTCATTTAGATTAGAGTGATCACTCTCCAATGCCTTGTGAGCACTGTCAATTTTATCAAACTTCTTCGAGAGTCTAGCATGAGAAGCCCCAAATCCAATCTTTTCTTTCTTTAGTTTCTTTACCTTGGCAAGAGCATTGTCACGTTCTTTGATGAGCTGAGCTATAACTTCTTCATGTGACTCTTCAATGGATTCGAGTTTCTCTTCCAAAGATACTCAAGCTTCCTCTTCTTCTTCCAAGGCATTCTTGAAAGAAGCTATCTCCAAGGCATCTTCTCTTTCAGTTCTGCCCTTTTCTTCAAGAAGATCTTCGGCTTGGGCAAGTTGAATCATAAGAGCATCAAACTGAAGTTTGTGCTCACCTTGTAGGTTAGTGAAAAAGTTGTCCAAAGCAATAACTTCTTATTTCATTTTAAGACTAGTATGATCATCCATGTCCAAATTTATGTTAGTCTTAGGAAATGAAGAGCTAGAACTTGATACCTCGGACCCTCTTGCCATCAGGCAAGTGACGTTGTTGTTGATGACATTCTCGTTTGGCGAGTCGAAGAGAGATGATGGAGTCGATGTGGTGGCTATAGTAACCACCTCACAAGAACTATCTTCATCCTATTCATCTTCACTTGCATATGAGTATTCTTCTCGTGCCACCAATACAATCTTGGGTTGCTTCTTGTAAGGGCCATTCTTTTTGATAAATGGCTTCTTCTTAGGTGCCTTGGATTTTTCTTTAAGGATGAGCCTGCCACCATTGTCTTCTCTATTTTGATAGGGACACTTAACCACAAAGTGCAGCCTATCTCCACAATTGTAGCATGTTCTCAGTTTTGGGCCACTTTCTCTTCTTCCACTTGACCCATTCTTGCGCTCGAGTTCCGACTTGGCCTTGGCAGGATCCTTCCAAAAGTTCCTTGCGTAAAACGCCATGTACTCACCATGAGCATGTTTAACTTCATCGGGGCAGTCCATGGAGGCACCCTCAAAAGCTCTTTCGTCCTCATCTTGCTCAGCAACATTAGCCTTTAGAGCAACATTGACCCCCTTTTGCATTCCAATGGCATGGGCATGGGCATCTTCAGCGTTCTCTGCAGCAACTTTGAATGACGCCATTCCTTGCATGACTTCATTGGATGTCATTTGATGGTAGTTGTGTCTACCTTGCAAGCTCTTCAAGTCCGTTGGCTCGAAAGGCATTAAAGCACTCACACATTTTCTTTTTTATCCAAGCATCATCAATGTGAGTGGCTCCATGCTTTCTAAATGTTGTTGCAATGCCCTTGAGTCTTCTATACATGTCTTCATGGTGTTCACCATCCAACATGTAGAATCCTCCAGCATCATTACTAAGGGCATCATACCTATTCCTTCTCATGCTTTCATTCCCAATAAAGAGATCGGTGAGGGCATCCCAAGCTTCTTTAGCTGTGTTGAGATGTTCAATGTGGGGCATGTTCTTGGGACCCACACCGAGTTGTATCATGTGGAGAGCCGTAGAATTCAATTGGTTGTCCACAACTTCTCTTCTTGTCAGGTTGGTATGATCTCCAATATGAAGACCCTCTTCAATAATCCTCCAAAGTTCAATAGAAGAGCTACAAACATGAGACTTCATTAAGAATTACCATTGATTAAATGAGGATGCCGTAAGCTTGGGTGGATCACCCCTATTGTTTATATGAGGATGAGGGATAGGTGGGTCGGGGGAATAAACGTGACAAACCTCACTATATTCCTCCTTACCACTTCCCTTCTTGGAGGTGGAACCATTATGTTTTTCACCTGCCACTTCATCATCCTTGGATCCGGTGTTAGCCTTATCCTTGGACGATGGTATGGCGGCCTCAAAGGAGGCTGGAGATGGGGCTATGGATGATGTGAGATGAGCAATCATTTGATTCATCTCTTCCATCTTGGCCTCAAAGGATTTCAACAAGGTTGTTTCCAACGGCTTGAGGTCATCCATTGTGACCTTATCGACAGCCTCATTCCCATTCTCCTTGGTACCCATACTTCTCTTAGGACGTTAAGCCCGAAAAAGAGCCAGGGCTCTGATACCAATTGAAATGGATCGTATGGGAACCTAGAGGGGGGGGGGTGAATAGGTGCTACTTCAAATTTTAATGCCTTTTCAATTTTAGGCTTAACACAAAGGGTAAATTCTCTAGATAAACTATTAGGTGGAATTTCCCTATATGCAAACCTATCTACTAGCGAGTAAAGGGCGAGTGGAAGAGGAACGAGTGAACCGTAGTGAAGCACGCGGAGATACATGATTTGTTTTACCGCAGTTCCTTCCTTGTTAAGGGGTGGGCGGTACTAAGAGAACCACGCCACAATAGGCCTCACCCTGTTCTCCGATGGATCCCGCCACCAAAGGCCTGATCCACCTTTCCACTATAGGAACCCTTCAAGGCGGGTACCGGTGCCTTTACACAACTAGCGGGGCACAACTCCACAGTCAACTTGGAGGCTCCCGTAATGACAACAAGCTGCCACAAGAACAAGTTATCAATAACAAAGAACAAGATCTAGATATTGATAAGAATACCAGATCAGGGATTTCTCCAAATGAATGGAGAGGAGTTGTTGCGCTTCATTCGTGATGACGATGACGATTTTCTCCTCCTTCAATCCCCCAAAGATCGAAGCCTTCGGGTGGTTGAAGTGGGAGATCTAGAGAGGGAGCTCTCGCAAAGGGTCTGATGTTTTTCGAATGAATCAAGAGATCTGCTCGTTGGGGAAGAAGGGATATTTATAGCCCCTTCCAAATTCAAGCCATTGGAGCCTTTGGGGGCCAGATTATCCGGCCCAAGTGAGGGCCGGATTATCCGGCCTAGGGGAAACTCCGCCCCACACGCGGATTATCCGGCAGAAAAACCGGCAGCAGACAGAAGCTTACGCAGACTTGCCCTTGACACATTCTCCTGGGGACCAGATTATATGACCCTAGGGGTGGGCCGGATTATCCGGCTGGGGGGGGGGGGGAATCTGCCCCAGCAACGGAATATCCGGGGGAAATTCCGCCCCTAGACAGAAGCTTGCGGAGCAGCTCACTTGGGCGATTCCCCTAGGGCCGGATTATCTGGTCCAGGGAGAAAATTCGCTCCAGGGCTGGAATTTTCCGGGGGAAAATTCCGCCCCCAGACAGAGACTTGCGTAGAGCCAGCCCTGTCCAATGTGGTCTGGCCGGATTATCCGGCCCATGATGGGGGTGGATTATCCGGCCCCCAAACTCACAAAACTTTCCTGCAACACTTAGTACACATTAGAGAATCCATGGTATTGTTATCTAAGACACAAAACATAGGAAATCATGAAATGTTCTTTCAGCCATGGTTTCATCGGAGGGAGGAGAATCATGAGGACCACTCGAAGGACCCTAGGTACAATCAAGCAAGAGGCAAATGAGACTCATCACACGTCGATAAACAAAGGACTGCATTCAAATTTGATAAAATGTCAAGGGAACACCCCCCCCCCCACAAAAGCATGGTTTAGAAAAAAGGTTGGGCTACAACTATTATACATGAAGACTATGGAGGATTTTGCTTCTTCGACTTCGACTTCAACTTCGACTTCGGGGGCTTCATCGCATCCGTGGCAGTCTCCGATGCCACGGACTTGCTGGTGGTAGCCCAAGATGCCGCGGTCTTCACCGCCTTCGCTCGCTGCCGTTTCTCAAAGTATTTGGCGACTGTCTCGATAAGTTGAGGCCCATATTTAGCGCAGCTACTAGCGAAAGGAGAAAACACTACCTGCTGGCCTCCGGCATCGACAGGCATCGCCTCAGAGATCGCGGCGGAATCCAACTCCACGCCATGGGCTTGCACCATCGCGAGTGCCATGGTGGCGCCGACAGACCACTAGGAGTTCCTGAATTCTATGGGAATACCTCCAGCAAAGGATTCCACCAGGTCATCAAGATTGTCGATTAACCCAGCCTTGGGAGTCAGGTACTCACGGAGGCGGCTGAGTACATCCTTAGCCTTCCACAGCATCTCCTAGAGGGAAACACCGTGGTCCTCGACTGCAGCAACGGCGCCAGCCAACGCATCCACACGATGCAGGGCCTGGGCGTCAAAGCTCAGGCCGCCGGCATCTGCATACACAAGGTGTTATTATAGCAACATGACATCAAACAAGGAGCAACGCAAACCAAAACTGAAAATTACCTGAGAGGGCCTTGGTAATCGAGAAAAGTTGTTCTTCAAACAACTTCTCCCTTTCAGCAGTGGAAGAGCGCAAATCCTCTTCACGCTTTCGCGACTCCTCCACGGCTACGACTGCTTCGTTGCGATTCTTCGCCGTCGCGGCAAGCCCCTTCTCGAGGGACTCAACACGACGAAGAAGCTCATTGTGCTCACCTACAAAGGATGAGGCATAACAACAATTGAACCAACAAATTTCCACGAAGACAAAGACAAAATCCAAAGCTAACCTTCGACTGCGGGGTGGCGATTGTCCAGCAGGGCGTGCTGTCGACCCATAGCAACAACTTGCTCCGCGAGGCGTGCAAGTTCCTTCACAATGAGCTACACCAAAGGGAAACGAAGATTCAGCGGCAACCCAAAGTACAAATTTGACTGCCAAACAATAAAAAATGACACTTACATGTTCCTCCAGGGACTCCGAAGATGACTGTCGCGCAGTCGTCCGGGCAACCATCTGGTGCTCCCTAGTATGCGAGGAACTCGAAGAATTGGCACCGGAGTGGGCCACCACTAGAGGAGAAGGAGGCCGTTCAGCCACCTCCTTAGACTTAGAGTCTGTGACTCCTAACTCTTTCACAAATTGGACGTCATCAGAAGACGACGACGCCGCTTGACTACAAAACATGCCAGACGCAACTTCAGCAAAAGTAACCTCAAAGAGAGCACAACGAACTCGCGAGCATTAAAAGCTTACCAGTTAAATATGTCGAGGTCAAAGGAGTCATCTGACGACTCCTTCGATAGTCGCAACTTCTTCCGAGCAGGAGGAGCCATGGCGCACACAGGCACGGAGGGGATTGGCTCCTCTGCGGTAGAGGGACCTTCCGACATCGTCGGTGAAGAAGCGTCAGAATCCTTGCTGCGGGACCGCTTCTGAATGTCGTGGCCACTGGACTCGGGGGCTCCCTCCTCTTCTTCAATTGGGATAGTCGATTCCGACTCGTCCTCTTCCTCCGCTTCGCGAGGAATAGTTCCTTCGGGCTGACGAGGCAAACTGGCAACCACGCTCCAGTCCTGCAATCAGAAGATACATCATTATATATCAAGTACTTGATGGAAATTGACAAAGAAAACTACTTCACCGTACAGTTCTACCTCAGGAGGAGGTTTAGAGGCGTCGAAAGGAGGTACGACTGGTTTGCCTGGGAGATCCTCCTTGGCAGTGTACTTGGTTACCAATCGCAACCTCCTATCTACCTCACCCGCAGAAATGCCTTTCGCAGATATGCGAGTGACATCGCTCGCACGAGCCCAGCAGTACATCAGGTGGACTCTGGCCTGCAGAGGCTGAATGCGGCGGCGCAACCACGTGCGAATGAGAGCGGCACCACCCTCTTCTTTTCCTATGCGGCCTTCAAGGTCGCAGACGCGCTGATAAAGCACCTCTATTTCCTCGGACTCCCCAGGCATCACGACGTTCTTCCAAGAACGCCTCCTCTTACAAGCTACCACGGAGTCGAAGGGCCCGAGTCTGTAGTGCTCTCCGTCGGCCTTCTGGTCGCGGATGTAGAACTGATGTCTATGCACTTCTATTCTTGTAGACAGTTCTTGGGCCTCCAAGTAGAGATTTGTAGAATATCAACAAGTTTTCCCTTAAGTGGATTACCCAAGGTTTATCGAACTCAGGGTGGAAGTGGTCAAATGTATCCCCTCTCAAGCAACCCTGCAATCAAGATACAAGAAGTCTCTTGTTTCCCCAACACACCCAATACACTTGTCAGGTGTATAGGTGCACTAGTTCGGCGAAGAGATAGTGAAATACAAGTGGTATAGATATAAGATAACGGTGCTAGAAAATACTTTGATGGCGTGGAAGAGACTAAAGGCAAACTCAAATAAAGATGGAAGCAAGAAAACATGTAACAGATCTAGTTGCAAACGGTGTTTTAATGCTAAAAAACAAGGCCTAGGGATCATACTTTCGCTAGTGAACGCTCTCATATAAATATATTATCTTCATGATATTACCCTGAACTACTCTCTGGTTGGACACTCTAATCCATGGTAGGGCTATAACAGCACACCTCAAAGTAAGCCTTTCCCATCTAGATAACCCCACATTGTCACCTTGAGCTCTAGATGGTTCCAACAAACACCACAATTTCATAGAAACATCCAACTCTAAATATAACTCATAAAAAGTAATTATAATCTCTAGCCTAAGTGCCACCATGGTGTGCACGTTGTCACTTTCACACACATGGGGAGAGCAGAGATCTATTAAAGCACTTGAGTATCAAGGTAGATATACTTGATTACAAAGCTCATGATCACAATATGATCATGCATAGAGAGAGATGAACACATAGCTACCGGTAGAACCCTTAGCCTCGAGAGAGAACTACTCCCTCCTCATCATGGGGATCAGCAATGGCAACGGATATGGTGGGGCAGATCGATGGAGATGGCTCTGGGGGCACTTCCCCATCCCGGCAGGGTGCCGGAGCAGAGACATTCTGTCCCCGAATCTCTCCTTCGGTGGCGGCGGCCCTGTGGAACTTTTCATGGATGGAGGCTTCTTCCGTGCCGCCGGTATCACAGGGGAGCACCGCCTCTTAGCAACCTTACTTCATGGCTTCTGGGGATCCCTTCCCCATGGAGATGGGATCCATGGGGGAGGCAACAACGTGGCCTTGGTG
Organism: Avena eriantha; assembly: GCA_910589775.1. Lineage (NCBI taxonomy): Eukaryota > Viridiplantae > Streptophyta > Magnoliopsida > Poales > Poaceae > Avena > Avena eriantha. The sequence continues at coordinate 146,756,446 of OU342743.1, forward strand.
GCTACAAATTCGTGGGTGGAGGTCTCTCCCACGAATTAGGTTTCCCCCCTTTATATAGCTTCTCGGATTCCCATCACCTCATCTTGGGCTGTAGTAAATCGGGCCTATCGAGTCCATCCGTATTCGGAATCAGCTAAATTTTATGTTCAGAACATTTTTCGCAAAATTTCTAACAACTTTGTAGTTGAAGAGTTTTCCGTTTGACACCGTCTTCGACCCGAAACGGGACCATCTTCAAAAAGAGTTCTGAGACAGATTTCTAGAAATCCCCAATTTGACTCCAACAAGGTTTCCACTTGTATTCTTGGTAATTCTACACATTAAAGTGTAAAACAAGAACATTGTGCACTTTTGCAACTATTAGTAGGTTAGTCCAAATAAATCATAAACTTTATATAAAAAGGAGTATCAAAAGCATATTATTAGCATAAAACCATCAAAAATTATAGATAGGTTATGGACGAGAATATCATTTTGTGGCCCGAAAGTTGGGGTGGATAGGCAACACGGTACCCAAGTTGATTTTTATCACCGAGATTCGAAAAGTTGGGGCGCTAATTGCTGAGAGGGGTCTTTCGAGTGAATGATGGCCAAACCCAATATTTTCAAATCGCGCCCGTTAAGTCAGGATATTCCGTTACACTAGTTCCTGCTATGCCCCTCCCTCGCCGGTCACTCTTCTTAGCCACCCTGCATGTGTCGTAGGGGCAAATCCATTACTGTACTTTCCTAATTCTCGACACTGGATCTTGCTACGGCGGCGACAGTGATCCCTTTTCTTCCCTTCCCTGACCCTGAAAAGGGTCCATCGGGGCCCAAGTCTGGGGCTCAACGCGTAGCAGCGGCGAGGTCTTCAAGCCCGGTTAGCGAGGAGGCCACCAAGGATTCTGCTCCCAAGGTACCTACGAGCAGCGGGTTGAAGAGAAAAGCAAGGGCGACGGCGGATTGTTCGGCTCCGGTGGGCGGATGCAGCACTCAGATCTCGAAGAAAAAAACCCAGGAGAAGAGCGAGAGGTGAATTTTTCTTATCTGTGCCTTATCTTGCAAGTAGATTAGTTACAGCATAATAGAATCGAATGAACTGAAATGTTCCCCTTTTTAATCAAATTAGGCACAACTTTGATACAAGTGACCTATATGAGGTCACATTTCATGTTCGGCAGTACACTGCAAATCTTGATTTTGGTTGCGAGAGGGTTGTGTTCGGGCAAGATGTGCATCTGCTTGTGAATTGCAAAGAGGTTGTGTCTGTTTCGTAGTTGGTAGATATGTCGTCCGCTAGAATTCCCTGGGGTTCTAGACAGAGGACAAAATTGGTGTGGCGCAACATGAATGATACATATCAGCAAATTGAGCACTCCCATGAGCTTCAGATGGTTTGGGAGTGTTGTGTAGCTGATCGTAAGGTGAAAGTTGAAGCGATGATTGATGATATGTATGCATATGCTGGAGATCTTGGTGTTAGAGCTTCTGCTCCTAGAGAATACGGACCAATAGATGCTAATCTAGATAAGTTCAGTATACGCATAGAGGTGGATTCATACATGGCAAAACTTGATGAGGGAGTTAATAAGCCAGTTTCTTCATGTACTGTGGAGATCACTGTCGATTCCAAAAACATAACTCTTGATGAAATGAGGGAGATGATCGGTGGCCCTAAGCGGATGGCAAAAATCCAGTGGTGGCATCATAAGAAGCAACAATTCATATATGTTTTGGATACTGAAGATCTTATGCAAATTATGCGGCGAAAGAAGCGAACCAGGAAGGTGTTCTTCCTTGGTATCATTTCTGATGTTGTTGAACATGTTATAGTGGATGTAGATGCCCCTGTAGTGGCTGAACAGAATGAGGTGGTCGACGTTGATGAGATCTGATGAGAGCTGCTACCCTGGGCTTGTCATATGGACCACGGGGTTCCCCCTGCCTGTATTTGTAATATTGACTGTTATTGCATTTAGAGCGTGCTTCTGTGATTATGTTTGTTGAGAGATTGCAATATAATGTTGTGCGAGCTGTTGAGATTTTCAGACATGTCACTCACTTAAACCATCGTTGTTGTAATAAGACATAAGTACATTGTAGTTGACATGATTATGTTTCTTAAGATGACGTACCGTACTTGTTTCTGTTATTATGTTTGTTGGGACATTGTAATGTAATGTTTTGTGAAACCATGACTGGACTAGTGATGCATAAATACATTGTAGTTGACATGATTATGTTTCTTGAGATGATGTACTGTACTTGTTTCTGTTATTTTGTTTGTTGAGAGACTGTAATGTAATGTTTTGCGAAACCATGACAGGACAAGTGATGTGTAAGTACCTTGTAGTCGACATGATTTTGTTTCTTGAGTTGATGTAATATACTTGTTTCTGTGATTACGTTTGTTGACAGATCGTAATGTTATGTTTTGTGAAACCATGTTGTGGTTATGTTTGTTGGGCGATTATAATGTAATGTTTTGTGAAACCATGACTGAAGAAGTGATGCATAAGTACCTTGTAATTGACATGATTTTGTTTCTTTGGATGATGTAATATACTGGTATGTTTTCGTTAGGCAATGAAATTGGGATGGAGGGAGTGCAGGTTTAATATTTGAAATGAGAATGTGTGAAGAGAATCCATATCAGGCAGGACACAATAATCCAGGGAAAGGGCATGGTATCCGTTAAACTATTGTAACATGCCAATTTTGTCATCATTGCAGCGGTAGAAGGGCCTCTCTCTCTCTCTCTCTCTCTCTCTCTCTCTCTCTCTCTCTCTCTACTCTCTCTCTCTCTCTCTCTCTCTCTCTCTCTCTCTCTCTCGCCGACGCTGATGCCGTCGCTGTTGCCGTCGCATTCACCATGCTGTCCTTGAACGGCGAGGATGACCAGTCGAGCAGCGACAGCCTTCTCTCCGGCATCGAGTATTCCTTCCACAATGTGAGTTCCTTTGTTTTCTCGGGCTAGGGTTAGGCAATGGTAAATCTCTCAGTCTGAGCTCCATATGTGCATGCAATCATGTTCGATTTCAGCTTTGCGTTTACCTATAGGTACCAAGGACGATCTACGACTCTGAATGGGAGGGCCTAGATCTCGATGGAGAAGTGCCATGTGACCATGGGCTAAAACTGAGGAGATATGTTGCATTCGAAGGCAGTAACACTGGGAGAAGGTTTTTGGGCTATACAAATCAGGTTTGTTTACATTATGTGCAACTGTGACATGAAGTAAAATGTATCGTGCATGTTCATAACACTATAGTGTGTGTGTTTTTAGGTTGGCCCGGTGTGTAAAGCAGTAGAGTGGGTGGATCTTGAGTGGCCAGATGCACTTAAGAAATGTTTGGCTCAGTTATGGGAGATGTATGAGTTGGAAAGGTCAGGGAGATTTACTGATGTAAGTGATGCAGATGAAAAAAATTACAAGCTGTCGGTACGAAATAAGGAGCTGGAACAAGAAATCGAGAATTTGCAGTCAAAGCTAACTGACGGATTCGATGGGAGCTTGGTTGTTGGAACTGCAAAGAAGCTTTAGGATAGTCACAGGTTGCTGATTCATAATGCAGAAATTGAGAGGGATCAACTCAGGGAAGACAAGAAGAAGCTAGAGTACTGCATTGCGGATCTGTTGAAGGAACTGAAGAAGGCGCGCGAGGGTGAACAAGGACAGACTATAGAGGATAAAGGAAATTCGAGATGAATAATTTATGTTGTACCAATGCCTGAAACTAGTTAATTGTAAAACTTGCAGTTGCGCTTTCCGAACTAAGCCAAACTCAATCATCGAGTAAACTAATTTCAGACGAACACACATATCGTGCATAGAGTTAAGTTCACGCTTACAAAATCACCACTACAGAGGATAAACCAGGCAGTTCAGTACTAAATAGACATATGTTGTGTTCAAGCGAGCCTGGCCTGGAGCTGCCTGTTTTCCTCCCTAAGATTGGCCAGCTCCTTTAGTACTATGTCGTGCTTCAGCTATAGGTTCCAGCGCTCCGTCACGGATTGGAGAATTTTGTCCATAGCCATACAATTTTCCTCCAAGATCCCTTTCATGATCTCCGTCTGCTTTCTAGCCGAGGCGCGACCTTCACTGTGTAGCTTTGCCTAGTCGGCGTTTAACTCCTTCAGTTTCTGGCACATGTCAGAAAGGACCGCGACTTCAGCGCGTAGTTGGTCAAAGGCCAGTTTCTGGGAATTCTGCTTCTCCCTTTGGATTGCTTTCTTGTCATTTAGCCAGGTCGCCAGGTCCAGGTCGATCTTTCGCCTCTTTCCCTACAACAAAAATACATAGTATGGTTTGTTCAGTTCACCAGGACAAGCTGGTTAGTTTCCATAATTAACTGAATCGACTAGTGGCACTGTCATAATTTCAAGGAAGAAGCAATCTAGGACTAATCAACATTTTATGAATCGACTAGTGGCACTGTCATAATTTCAATTTCAAAGACAAATAAGATTTATCAGCAGTTTAGTGTGCTGTGGGTTTTTCCCAATATCACCAAATAGTAGTGGGAGAGTGGCAAACTCATAATGCAGAAACCCATGTCCAGATACATAATGGAAAGAGAACATGGTGTCCATTCATGAACATGAACACCAACACATGTCCAGATAGATAAGGAGTTGCCCTAGGATTCTTATTGCAGCCTATAATGGGAAGCAGACATGGGCATTGCTCCCTGAACCCTAAACATTACAAAAGGAGAGGAGGATGAACTGATATTCATGTCCCCGCTAACGGGAATCAGACTTGGGCATTGCTCCGATACGCCTCCAGACATGCCCTTAGCTCCTCGTTCTCTTTCCGAACACCCTCGAGTACGGTGATCCCTCTACTCATGTCCGCCTTCATCTCCTTGACTGCATCCAGGCAACGGTTCCTATCATGGTAGGCTCAGATGGTAGCCTTGGTTTCCTCGACGCGTCCTCTGAGTGCCTCGCTGACTTCGTCCTGTAGGAGAATGCACCTTTCCACGAGATTCTTCTTCTCCTCCATGAGCTCATTGATTATCTTGATGGCCTGTTCTTGCCTGATCAAGTTACGGTCGGGCACTTTCTGCAGCCTAATGACTTCACGTGCAAAATCTAGCGAGATCTCCTTCTACACAGATAATTACTTGCGTAGGCTCTCATTACCTTGGGTGAGGGAGCGTGCAAGCTCATGTTGGTTGGCAATCTTGGAACTGATCGCGGCCACCTTCTCATGGTACTCGGCCTTCGATCGCTGCATCATTCATGTTAATTGAAATAGGAAGTCTACAATTACACTCCAGGTCCCAGGTGAATACTAATACAGATCAAAAAAATCCCCGTTGAATCTATTGGCCACAGTGTTAAAAAATGGACCTGGAGATCTATTCATGACCACGATAAACTAATCCTAATCACAAAAAATCCATAGTGAATCTATGAACATCGGTATTAAGGAAAGACAAAGAGATCCAGTCAGATTCATGAAAACAAATACAACTCGCAAAAGAAGAAGAAAAACCAATGCGGGGCAGACAGCATCTAAGAAATCCACATCATAACTCGGAGAAATAACAACGTGGAGATTTGCTACCTCGCTGAGACATGGAACGGGGCCGAACGGGTCCTGCAACGCCTCCGTCGTGGTGGATTCGGGCTCCACGGTCGACCTGTAATACATAGAAGAGGATGAGCTAGAAGAAGAAGAAAAACAAGAAGAAGTTGATTAAGATCATGATGGAGAGGGAGATGGAGAAGAAGTAGAATAAGGAGACCGTACCGGGAGGAGCCCTCGCCTACTAGAACATTCGGCGCCATTGTCGGGGGAGATTGGGCCTCGATGAGAGGGTGGGCTTGAGCGGCTGGTAGAGCAAGAAGTGCCTTGCGGCAATTTCTCTCCCTTTTCTCCGCGAGGATCATCGACCAGCCTCTCCCCCTCCTTAGTGGAGCCATGGATTGCAGGGTGAGTGTGGCGGCGGCAGGAGGAAGGAGATAGTGATTATTAGTGTGGGAGAAGAGTAAGAGTACATGCCGTGGTCCAGTAGTACTAGTACTATTATACAAGACCACCGTGTACGGTCTACCTTCTCAAAGAAGCCAGGGAGGCAGGGGTAGGGAATCGATGGGACTTGCCTTTATTGCGATGGACACTTCAATGGTCTTCGGCGCCGCCCAAAATCTAGTATATAATAAGGGGAGTGCTAGCCGGGTGGTCGTCACGGGAATCGGCGCGCACATCCCACGTGCGTGTGTCACGTGTTGATGGGGTAATGACGTGCGCAACTGCTGCACGATCACGTCGGCACGTCCAACTACGTCGAACTCCACGTGACAGGCATGCACGAGATATTTACGAGTCTAGAATACGCTGTGCCACTTTTGTTGTGATCAAATTATGTTCAGTACGCGAGATATTACTTCTTTCTACTTCTTTTTTTTGATAATAGACAAATGCATGCGTGGCCACGACGCACGAAACCACTGCTCGTCCTTGATCAGATCGGCACCCCACTATGTGTACCCGCCATCGACCATTCGGAGCAACTACCTCGAGTACGATGCCCCCTTGCCGTGGCAATGGTAGGTCCAAGCTGTCCACTGACCGTCCTGCGTCCCCGGCTCTTCGCTGCATCGTCCGTGCTCGCGAGTCGCCTGCTGACGCAGCACGCGTGTCCGACCGCGCCAGGATCCATCGACATCGGCACTCGAGGACACCGCGACATCGAAGCTCGTACCGGCCGCGCAGGAGGAGCGTGGGGTACCTAAAGCATTGGACAAGCACAAACTAGCAGCCAGGACGGGGGCGCGTGTTGCACCGGCGAGTACGGACAAGAAGAGGAACGAGAAGAAGACTAGGAAGAAGAGAGCAGATATTTATGTGGACGAGTCCGACTCGGCCAACGAGGAGGTGTTCATTGATCAGTTGGAGGCAGAAGCGGAGGAGAGTGACGTGGACCCGTGGGACTACGAAGAGGAGGAGGAGCAGGACACCGACGAGGAGATAGCGCGCTTATTCGAGGAAGGGGGCGGTGTCGAGTGGTCAGAGGAGGGCACCGATGGCGGCGATGGCGGGGACCATGGCGTTGATGAAGACGAGGACGAACCGGAAGACGAAGACGATGGCTTCTTCGAAATATGATCATTTATTTTAATTATTTTAGTTATTTTATTTTAATTATTTTAGTTAGATAGAAGGATCCACCAGTGTCATTGAAATGTGTGTTCTCTACAGAGACCACACATGGATCCACCAGTGTCATTGCATGTGTGTTCTTTTTAGTAACAACAACCAGAGTCATTTTGCATGTGTGTTCTTTTCACATAGAGCACTGGAACAAAGCATTAACACTCCGTGAACACATGTGATCCTCACATTAAAGCCTTTCCCTTCCGGTTATCCCGATTTCTATCACTTCGGGGCCATAGGTTCCGGACAACAACGTGTGCATACAACTTGTAGATAAGACCAAAAACAATACTATCATAATGAATCAATAACATGTTCAGCTCTAAAATCATGGCACTCGGGCCCTAGTGACAAGCATTAAGCACAACAAGTCGCAACAAAGTCATAAAGCACTAATAAAAGATACTAGGAACCATGCCCTAACAATCTGATGGCATTAAATGCACGATCTCATCTAATCCCTACCATCCCCATAGCCTACAGCGGGGGATTACTCACTCATAGATGGGGGAAACATGGATGGTCGATGGAGAAGCGATGGTGATGATGATGGCGATGATCTCCTGCAATTCCCCGTCCCAGCAGGGTGCCAGAATGGAGTTTCTGGTGCTGTTTCGTGGAATCTGGTGGTGGCGGCGGAGGGGAACTCCTTCTGGAAAACCGTCGAACCCCCCAAAGTTTTTAGGTCAGAAGGCTTCTTATAGGTGAAGAGGGAGACCAAGGGGGTTCCTAGGGCCACCACACCATGCCCTGGCACGGCCAGGCCCAGCCCGCGCCTAGGGGTGGTGTGGCCAGGCCCTGGCCCTCCTCCGTCTTGTATTCTGGCTCCGTGAGTCTTCTGGAAAAATAGGCACTTTGGCTTTTGTCCCATCCAATTCCGTGGATATTCATTTTCTGACTTTCCTAGAACCAAAAACAGCAGAAAACAAGCAGCTAGCACTGGGGATCTTGTTAATAGGTTAGCCCAAGAAATCATATGAAAAGTACTCCAAAGTGTGGACAAAACACAAGAATGTGGATAAAACCAAGCATGGAGCATCAAAAATTATAGATACATTTGCAATGTATCACATGTGTGCTCTTTTCACAATCCACCTATGGATCCACCAGTGTCATTGCATGTGTGTTCTTTTTAGTAACAACAACCAGTGTCATTTTGCATGTGTGTTATTTTCACATACTACCTATGGATCTACCAATGTCATTGCATGTGTGTTATTTTCACAATCCACCCATGGTCCAACGGTGTCATTGCATGTGTGTTATTTTCAGTAAAAAACAAGAGTCATTGAAATGTGTGTTCTTTTCACATACCACCTATGGATCCACCACTGTCATTGCGTGTGTGTTCTTTTCACTAACAACAACCAGAGTCATTGCATGTGTGTTCTTTTCACATACCACATATGGATCCACCAGTGTCATTGAAATGTGTGTTCTCTACAGAGACAACACATGGATCAACCAGTGTCATTGCATGTCTGTTCTTTTTAATAGAAACAACCAGAGTCATTTTGCATGTGTGTTCTTTTCACATACCACCTATGGATCCACCAGTGTCATTGCATGTGTGTTATTTTCACAATCCACCCATGGATCCACCAGTGTCATTGCATTTGTGTTCCTTTTAGTAACAACAACCCGAGTCATTGAAATGTGTATTATTTTCACATACCACCTATGGATCCACCAGTGTCATTGCATGTGTGTTCTTTTCACTAACAACAACCAGAGTCATTGCATGTGTGTTCTTTTTAGTAACAACAACCAGAGTCATTTTGCATGTGTGTTCTTTTTACATACCACCTATGGATCCACCAGTGTCATTGCATGTGTGTTCTTTTCACTAACAACAACCAGAGTCATTGCATGTGTGCTCTTTTCAAAATCCACATATGGATCCACCAGTGTCATTGCATGTATGTTCTTTTCACAATCCACCCATGGATCCACCGGTGTCATTGCATGTGTGTTCTTTTCAGAGACCACCTATGGACCCACCAGTGTCATTGCATGTGTGTTCATTTCATAATCCACCTATGGATCCACTAGTGTCATTGCATGTGTGTTATTTTTAGTAACAACAACCAGAGTCATTTTGCATGTGTTTTCTTTTCACATACCACCTATGGATCCATCAGTGTCATTGCATGTGTGTTCTTTTCACTAAAAACAACCAGAGTCATATCATGTGTGTTCTTTTCACATACCACATATGGATCCGCCAGTGTCATTGAAATGTGTGTTCTCTACAGAGACCACACATGGATCCACCAGTGTCATTGCATGTGTGTTCTTTTTAGTAACAACAACCAGAGTCATTTTGCATGTGTGTTCTTTTCACTTACCACCTATGGATACACCAGTGTCATTGCATGTGTTTTCTTTTCACTCAGAACAACCAGAGTCATTTCATGTGTGCTCTTTTCACAATCCACATATGGATCCACTAGTCTCATGGCATGTATGTTCTTTTCACAATCCACCCATGGATCCACCGGTGTCATTGCATGTGTGTTCTTTTTAGACACCACACATGGATCCACCGGTGTCATTGCATGTGTGCTCTTTTCACAATCCACCTATGGATCCACCAGTGTCATTGCATGTGTGTTCTTTTTAGTAACAACAACCCGAGTCATTTTGCATGTGTGTTCTTTTCACATACCACCTATGGATCCACCAATGTCATTGCATGTGTGTTCTTTTCACTAACAACAACCAGAGTCATTTCATGTGTGTTCTTTTCACATACCACATATGGATCCACCAGTGTCATTGAAATGTGTGTTCTCTATAGAGACCACAGATGGATCCACCAATGTCATTGCATCTGAGTTTTTTTAGTAACAACAACTAGAGTCATTTTGCATGTGTGTTCTTTTCACATGCCACCTATGGATCCACCAGTGTCATTGCATGTGTGTTCTTTTCACAATCCACCCATTGATCCACTAGTGTCATCGCATGTGTGTTCTTTTTAGTGACAACAACCAGAGTCATTGAAATGTGTGTTCTTTTCACATACCACCTATGGATCCACCAGTGTCATTGCATGTGTCTTCTTTTCACTAACAACAACCAGAGTCATTGCATGTGTGCGCTTTTCACAATCCACATATGGATCCACCAGTGTCATTGCATGTATGTTGTTTTCACAATCCACCCATGGATCCACCGGTGTCATTGCTTGTGTGTTCTTTTCAGAGACCACCTATGGACCCAACAGTGTCATTGCATGTGTGTTCATTTCATAATCCACCTATGGATCCACTAGTGGCATTGCATGTCTGTTCTTTTTAGTAACAACAACCAGAGTCATTTTGCATGTGTGTTCTTTTCACATACCACCTATGTATCCACCAATGTCTTTGCATGTGTGTTCTTTTTACTAACAACAATCAGAGTCATTGCATGTGTGTTCTTTTCACATACCACATATGGATCCACCAGTGTCATTGAAATGTGTGTTCTCTATAGAGACCACACATGGATCCACCAGTGTCATGGCATGTGTGTTCTTTTTAGTAACAACAACCAGAGTCATTTTGCATGTGTGTTCTTTTCACTTACCACCTATGGATCCACCAGTGTCAATGCATGTGTGTTCTTTTCACTAACAACAACCAGAGTCATTGCATGTGTGATCTTATCACAATCCACATATGGATCCACCAGTGTCATTGCATGTATGTTCTTTTCACAATCCACCCATGGATCCACCGGTGTCATTGCATGTGTGTACTTTTCAGAGACCACCTATGGACCCACCAGTGTCATTGCATGTGTGTTCATTTCATAATCCACCTATGGATCCACTAGTGTCATTGCATGTGTGTTATTTTTAGTAACAACAACCACAGTCATTTTGCATGTGTTTTCTTTTCACATACCACCTATGGATCCATCAGTGTCATTGCATGTGTGTTCTTTTCACTAAAAACAACCAGAGTCATATCATGTGTGTTCTTTTCACATACCACATAAGGATCCGCCAGTGTCATTGAAATGTGTGTTCTCTACAGAGACCACACATGGATCCACCAGTGTCATTGCATGTGTGTTCTTTTTAGTAACAACAACCAGAGTCATTTTGCATGTGTGTTCTTTTCACTTACCACCTATGGATACACAAGTGTCATTGCATGTGTGTTCTTTTCACTAAGAACAACCAGAGTCATTGCATGTGTGTTCTTTTTAGTAACAACAACCAGAGTCATTTTGCATGTGTGTTCTTTTTACATACCACCTATGGATCCACCAGTGTCATTGCATGTGTGTTCTTTTCACTAACAACAACCAGAGTCATTGCATGTGGGCTCTTTTCACAATCTACATATGGATCCACCAGTGTCATTGCATGGATGTTCTTTTCACAATCCACCCATGGATCCACCGGTGTCATTGCATGTGTGTTCTTTTCAGAGACCACCTATGGACCCACCAGTGTCATTGCATGTGTGTTCATTTCATAATCCACCTTTGGATCCACTAGTGTCATTGCATGTGTGTTATTTTTAGTAACAACAACCAGAGTCATTTTGCATGTGTTTTCTTTTCACATACCACCTATGGATCCATCAGTGTCATTGCATGTGTGTTCTTTTCACTAAAAACAACCAGAGTCATATCATGTGTGTTCTTTTCACATACCACATATGGATCCGCCAGTGTCATTGAAATGTGTATTCTCTACAGAGACCACACATGGATCCACGAGTGTCATTGCATGTGTGTTCTTTTTAGTAACAACAACCAGAGTCAATTTGCATGTGTGTTCTTTTCACTTACCACCTATGGATACACAAGTGTCATTGCATGTGTGTTCTTTTCACTAAGAACAACCAGAGTCATTTCATGTGTGATCTTTTCACAATCCACCCATGGATCCACCGGTGTCATTGCATGTGTGTTCTTTTTAGACACCACACATGGATCCACCGGTGTCATTGCATGTGTGTTCTTTTTAGACACCACACATGGATCCAACGGTGTCATTGCATGTGTGTTATTTTCAGTAAAAAACAAGAGTCATTGAAATGTGTGTTCTTTTCACATACCACCTATGGATCCACCACTGTCATTGCGTGTGTGTTCTTTTCACTAACAACAACCAGAGTCATTGCATGTGTGTTCTTTTCACATACCACATATGGATCCACCAGTGTCATTGAAATGTGTGTTCTCTACAGAGACCACACATGGATCCACCAGTGCCATTGCATGTCTGTTCTTTTTAGTAGCAACAACCAGAGTCATTTTGCATGTGTGTTCTTTTCACATACCACCTATGGATCCACCAGTGTCATTGCATGTGTGTTATTTTCACAATCCACCCATGGATCCACCAGTGTCATTGCATTTGTGTTCCTTTTAGTAACAACAACCTGAGTCATTGAAATGTGTATTATTTTCACATACCACCTATGGATCCACCAGTGTCATTGCATGTGCGTTCTTTTCACTAACAACAACCAGAGTCATTGCATGTGTGTTCTTTTTAGTAACAACAACCAGAGTCATTTTGCATGTGTGTTCTTTTTACATACCACCTATGGATCCACCAGTGTCATTGCATGTGTGTTCTTTTCACTAACAACAACCAGAGTCATTGCATGTGTGCTCTTTTCACAATCCACATATGGATGCACCAGTGTCATTGCATGTATGTTCTTTTCACAATCCACCCATGGATCCACCGGTGTCATTGCATGTGTGTTCTTTTCAGAGACCACCTATGGACCCACCAGTGTCATTGCATGTGTGTTCATTTCACAATCCACCTATGGATCCACCAGTGTCATTGCATGTGTGTTATTTTTAGTAACAACAACCAGAGTCATTTTGCATGTGTGTTCTTTTCACATACCACCTATGGATCCATCAGTGTCATTGCATGTGTGTTCTTTTCACAAAAAACAACCAGAGTCATATCATGTGTGTTCTTTTCACATACCACATATGGATCCGCCAGTGTCATTGAAATGTGTGTTCTCTACAGAGACCACACATGGATCCACCAGTGTCATTGCATGTGTGTTCTTTTTAGTAACAACAACCAGAGTCATTTTGCATGTGTGTTCTTTTCACTTACCACCTATGGATCCTCCAGTGTCATTGCATGTGTGTTCTTTTTAGTAACAACAACCAGAGTCATTGAAATGTGTGTTCTTTTCACATACCACATATGGATCCACCAGTGTCATTTAAATGTATGTTCTCTACAGAGACCACACATGGATCCACCAGTGTCATTGCATTCGTGTTCCTTTCAGTAACAACATCCTGAGTCATTGAAATGTGTATTATTTTCACATACCACCTATGGATCCACCAGTGTCATTGCATGTGTGTTCTTTTCACAATCCACCCATGGATCCACCAGTATCATAGCATGTGTGTTCTTTTTAGTAACAACAACCAGAGTCATTGAAATGTGTGTTCTTTTCACATACCACCTATGGATCCACCAGTATCATTGCATGTGTGTTGTTTTCACTAACAACAACCACAATCATTGCATGTGTGTTATTTTTAGTAACAACAACCAGAGTCATTTTGCATGTGTGTTCTTTTCACATACCACCTATGGATCCACCAGTGTCATTGCATGTGTGTTCTTTTTAGTAACGACAACCAGAGTCATTGAAATGTGTGTTCTTTTCACATACCACCTATGTATCCACCAGTGTCATTGCATGTGTGTTCTTTTCACTAACAACAACCAGAGTCATTGCATGTGTGTTCTTTTTACATACCACCTATGGATCCACCAGTGTCATTGCATGTGTGTTCTTTTCACTAACAACAACCAGAGTCATTGCATGTGTGCTCTTTTCACAATCCACATATGGATGCACCAGTGTCATTGCATGTATGTTCTTTTCACAATCCACCCATGGATCCACCGGTGTCATTGCATGTGTGTTCTTTTCAGAGACCACCTATGGACCCACCAGTGTCATTGCATGTGTGTTCATTTCACAATCCACCTATGGATCCACCAGTGTCATTGCATGTGTGTTATTTTTAGTAACAACAACCAGAGTCATTTTGCATGTGTGTTCTTTTCACATACCACCTATGGATCCATCAGTGTCATTGCATGTGTGTTCTTTTCACAAAAAACAACCAGAGTCATATCATGTGTGTTCTTTTCACATACCACATATGGATCCGCCAGTGTCATTGAAATGTGTGTTCTCTACAGAGACCACACATGGATCCACCAGTGTCATTGCATGTGTGTTCTTTTTAGTAACAACAACCAGAGTCATTTTGCATGTGTGTTCTTTTCACTTACCACCTATGGATCCTCCAGTGTCATTGCATGTGTGTTCTTTTTAGTAACAACAACCAGAGTCATTGAAATGTGTGTTCTTTTCACATACCACATATGGATCCACCAGTGTCATTTAAATGTATGTTCTCTACAGAGACCACACATGGATCCACCAGTGTCATTGCATTCGTGTTCCTTTCAGTAACAACATCCTGAGTCATTGAAATGTGTATTATTTTCACATACCACCTATGGATCCACCAGTGTCATTGCATGTGTGTTCTTTTCACAATCCACCCATGGATCCACCAGTATCATAGCATGTGTGTTCTTTTTAGTAACAACAACCAGAGTCATTGAAATGTGTGTTCTTTTCACATACCACCTATGGATCCACCAGTATCATTGCATGTGTGTTCTTTTCACTAACAACAACCACAGTCATTGCATGTGTGTTATTTTTAGTAACAACAACCAGAGTCATTTTGCATGTGTGTTCTTTTCACATACCACCTATGGATCCACCAGTGTCATTGCATGTGTGTTCTTTTTAGTAACGACAACCAGAGTCATTGAAATGTGTGTTCTTTTCACATACCACCTATGTATCCACCAGTGTCATTGCATGTGTGTTCTTTTCACTAACAACAACCAGAGTCATTGCATGTGTGTTCTTTTCACATACCACATATGGATCCACCAGTGTCATTGAAATGTGTGTTCTCTACAGAGACAACACATGGATCAACCAGTGTCATTGCATGTCTGTTCTTTTTAATAGAAACAACCAGAGTCATTTTGCATGTGTGTTCTTTTCACATACCACCTATGGATCCACCAGTGTCATTGCATGTGTGTTATTTTCACAATCCACCCATGGATCCACCAGTGTCATTGCATTTGTGTTCCTTTTAGTAACAACAACCCGAGTCATTGAAATGTGTATTATTTTCACATACCACCTATGGATCCACCAGTGTCATTGCATGTGTGTTCTTTTCACTAACAACAACCAGAGTCATTGCATGTGTGTTCTTTTTAGTAACAACAACCAGAGTCATTTTGCATGTGTGTTCTTTTTACATACCACCTATGGATCCACCAGTGTCATTGCATGTGTGTTCTTTTCACTAACAACAACCAGAGTCATTGCATGTGTGCTCTTTTCAAAATCCACATATGGATCCACCAGTGTCATTGCATGTATGTTCTTTTCACAATCCACCCATGGATCCACCGGTGTCATTGCATGTGTGTTCTTTTCAGAGACCACCTATGGACCCACCAGTGTCATTGCATGTGTGTTCATTTCATAATCCACCTATGGATCCACTAGTGTCATTGCATGTGTTGTTATTTTTAGTAACAACAACCAGAGTCATTTTGCATGTGTTTTCTTTTCACATACCACCTATGGATCCATCAGTGTCATTGCATGTGTGTTCTTTTCACTAAAAACAACCAGAGTCATATCATGTGTGTTCTTTTCACATACCACATATGGATCCGCCAGTGTCATTGAAATGTGTGTTCTCTATAGAGACCACACATGGATCCACCAGTGTCATTGCATGTGTGTTCTTTTTAGTAACAACAACCAGAGTCATTTTGCATGTGTGTTCTTTTCACTTACCACCTATGGATACACAAGTGTCATTGCATGTGTGTTCTTTTCACTAAGAACAACCAGAGTCATTTCATGTG
This sequence comes from Avena eriantha, assembly GCA_910589775.1. NCBI lineage: Eukaryota > Viridiplantae > Streptophyta > Magnoliopsida > Poales > Poaceae > Avena > Avena eriantha. The sequence goes on from OU342743.1 coordinate 146,772,585, forward strand.
TGCTCTTTTCACAATCCACCCATGGATCCACCGGTGTCATTGCATGTGTGTTCTTTTTAGACACCACACATGGATCCACCGGTGTCATTGCATGTGTGTTCTTTTTAGACACCACACATGGATCCAACGGTGTCATTGCATGTGTGTTATTTTCAGTAAAAAACAAGAGTCATTGAAATGTGTGTTTCTTTCACATACCACCTATGGATCCACCATGTCATTGCGTGTGTGTTCTTTTCACTAACAACAACCAGAGTCATTGCATGTGTGTTCTTTTCACATACCACATATGGATCTGCCAATGTCATTGAAATGTGTGTTCTCTACAGAGACCACACATGGATCCACCAGTGTCATTGCATGTCTGTTCTTTTCACTAACAACAACTAGAGTCATTGCATGTGTGCTCTTTTCACATACCACAACTGGAGTCATTGCATGTGTGTTCATTTTACAAAGAACAACCATAGTCATTCATGGTTGTTCTCTCACATACCACCTATGGATCCAGCAGTGTCATTGCATGTGTGTTCTCTTCACAATCCACACATGGATCCACCAGGTCATTGCATGTGTGTTCTTTTTAGTAGCAACAACCAGAGTCATTTTGCACGTGTGTTCTTTTCACATACCACCTATGGATCCACCAGTGTCATTGCATGTGTGTTCTTTTCACAATCCACCCATGGATCCACCAGTATCATTGCATGTGTGTTCTTTTTAGTAACAACAACCAGAGTCATTGAAATGTGTGTTCTTTTCACATACCACCTATGGATCCACCAGTGTAATTGCATGTGTGTTCTTTTCACTAACAACAACCCGAGTCATTGCATGTGTGTTCTTTTCACATACCACATATGGATCCACCAGTGTCATTGAAATGTGTGTTCTCTACAGAGACCACACATGGATCCACCAGTGTCATTGCATGTGTGTTCTTTTTAGTAACAACAACCAGAGTCATTGAAATGTGTGATCTTTTCACATACCACCCATGGATCCACCAGTGTCATTGCATGTGTGTTCTTTTCACAATCCACCCATGGATCCACCAGAGTCATTGCATGTGTGTTCTTTTAGGTAACAACAACCAGAGTCATTGAAATGTGTATTCTTTTGACATACCACCTATGGATACACTAGTGTCGTTGCATGTGTGTTCTTTTCACTAACAACAACCAGAGTCATTGCATGTGTGTTCTTTTTAGTAACAACAACCAGTGTCATTTTGCATGTGTGTTCTTTTCACATACCACCTCTGGATCCACCAGTGTCATTGCATGTGTGTTATTTTCAGAATCCACCCATGGATCCACCAGTGTCATTGCATGTGTGTTCTTTTCACAATCCACCCATGGATCCACCAGAGTCATTGCATGTGTGTTCTTTTTAGTAACAACAACCAGAGTCATTGAAATGTGTATTCTTTTGACATACCACCTATGGATACACTAGTGTCGTTGCATGTGTGTTCTTTTCACTAACAACAACCAGAGTCATTGCATGTGTGTTCTTTTTAGTAACAACAAACAAGTGTCATTTTGCATGTGTGTTCTTTTCACATACCACCTCTGGATCCACCAGTGTCATTGCATGTGTGTTATTTTCAGAATCCACCCATGGATCCACCAGTGTCATTG